>CM056493.1:9719001-9984952 GCA_029783415.1 Anisodus acutangulus | reverse complement strand
TCCCGTATTAGTGAGGTGACGAGCACTAATTGGGTATTGGATAAACGTTAATGGGTAATCAATGAACTATTAGTATAGCAAGTGAAGGAGTTTATGTGTTTAGACTTCGGGCCACGATGTGATGTGCAAGAGTCCGCTTAGTTTGGTATGCTTGTTGTTTACTTAGGCTTGTAGCCATTGATATGATATCCTGATTTGTCTCTTATACATTCATCACTATACAACTCGTATGAACACTTGATTATGATAATTGCATGGTGTATCCATATCCATCTCATTCATACATTATGTATACTTGGCATTGGTTACTGGTGAAATCACGGAGAATGACTTGGGAAGTCGAATTAAAGTATATGATACATGGTTATGAGAGTGATGACCAATATGACACTTCAGCCATAGAGCTAGTATTCGATGGGATTGGATGGGTATATGGACCTCATGAGTCCCTCATGAGTCACGTGACAGCTACTACAACAGCATGTGTGTACCAGGTATTGTGGCCACTTGTATTCATACATATAATTATGCATTGCATTTATTTATATCTTGATATGAGCTTTATGACTTATGTGCCTGGCTTGACCTCTATTGTACTTGTGTTCTTGGACTATTAGAAGGAATACAGTTAGATTATGCTGAACCTTGTGTAAGATTCTAAACGGAGTGACTTGAAGGATCTAGACGTCCTAACGGGGTTTAGGTTGGACTTGTGTAAAGTATGACTTGAGGGTACTTATAGTGAGTTAAACTGTATATTCATCATAGGTTGGTTAATTATTTTATTATATCTTATGTAACTAATTAGTAGAGAGAAGTATCGTAAAGTATCAGCCCTCGCCACCATTATAGCTAGGGTCGGTCGATGATGCTTGCTGAGTACACGTGTTTCCTGTACTCACTCTACGCTTGCTGCACTCTATGTGCAGGTACTGAGTCAGGAGGTGACACTGGAGCAACTTGATCTCCCTCTCATCAGAGCGCATGATACTCGGTGTCCAGGGTGAGCCACAACTTCTTCCCCAACAGTGGAGCTCCACTCTAGTATTATATTATGCTTGACATTTTCAGACTATGGTTCATTGTTACATTCAGACATGTTGTGTATTTCTATTATTCAGACTTGCATTCAGTTTTAGAGCTTAGTACTCATGACTATCGGATCATTTAGGGGTTCCATTCAGACTATGTATTTATATCCCTAGACTTGTTAATTATTACTCTTTACCTCCTTACTTCCGCATTTCATTTCTTCTTTTCATATGATGTTGGTTGGGTTCTGTGTCCTCACAACATAAGTGGAATTTGGGGTCGTGATAGAGATGGACTACTTTTTTGTGGTAAGGGCATGTAATTGACTAGATATTGGCAAAATGTTGGTTTCTTGATTAGGTCACATAATTGCTTTTCTTTGAGTGGTGTCGTTGAGTCGGATGATTGTTTTTTAAAATGAGTTGTTGAGTAAGAAGGTTTTTTGTGGTCTTTGAAATGTGAAAATTTTGATTGGCATGAATATTGTAGAATGACTCAATGTTTCTTTTGAAATGAATTTTAGAAAGTCATATTAGCCATAGCCCGAGTAGACCTGTTTGAATGGCATGATTGTAGGTTGTTAATAGGTTAAGAAGAGTAATTGTTTGCTCGATGGAGAGCAAGGTCTAAGTGTGGGGTGGTGATATTTGGCACAAATATCTATATTTTGTGTCACTTTCCCGCAGTTTCTTAGTACTTTAATCGCTCATTCGTGGCTAAAACGATGAATTTTGAGCCTATGTTGTTATGTTTGCTATGTGTAGGTGTGATAAGCAAAATGGAGTCAAATCCGAGTTTTTCGGATGTTTTGGAAGCATTTTACACAAAGCCAAAATAGTCAAAGGTTCAAGCAACACTTAGAAGAAAATTGAAGACTATTTAAATCACTGAAGCACCTCGCGATGGGCCTGCGACGCGAGGGTGTCGCGTGCAGGACATCACGCTGGAAATGATTTGCTCACTAGTGTGCATCCGCGATGCGGATGAGGAAGTCTCGCGATGGACCTGCGACGCGGAGGTGCCGCGTGTAGGTCGAGACTCTGGAAATCATTTACTCTTCTGCGATAGGCCCGTGACGCAGAGGTGCCGTGCGTCTGGCCCAGTTTTCCTATTACGATTGGTTTTAAATTCTATTTTACCCTAGACTATAAATATAGGTTTTTTTTATATTGTAATGGCGGCTAGGACGTATTTTGCTTAAGTTGGCACGCTGTTGGTACTAGTTTTCATCTCTTGTCTTTATTTTCATCAATTAAACCCTTGTTTACTCATGAATTTTTGCGATTATTCTCGAATCATGAGTAGCTAAACTCTTTAAATTCTAGGGTGGTGGTGTAACCATAATTATTGATGTTTTATAAGTAATTAAATCTTAGTAGGTTATTCGTATGTGATTGTTTCCTTGTTTCTGTTCATAATTGCTTGATTGCCTGCGCAACAGTCGAGTTCTATTTACTATCTAATATCGTACTTGGGAAAGACCATATTAGATTAGAGAAGAAGTAACTAGAGTGTGATATGTTTATCTCTAAAGTAGGGCTAGGATAGAAATATACCTAGATACCGCATTCAATTAGATACCATGGACTAAATGCATTCTTAACAAGGATAGGCGGCGAACTGTTCAGAATTGGCGTGTAGTAATTCGGGAGAATGTTGCACGATTAATAGTCTAGTTAATTAGCAATCGTGAATAAATATGTTAAGGTTAGTTGCTTAGATGACGCAATAGGATTGATGAACCAATCACGACCCTGCAATATTATTCTCTCATTGATAAACTCAAAGCATTACAGACGTTCTAGCAAACCATTAGCATAAAGTCGATAGTTATTTACTTTTCTATTTTAGTTATAAACAAAACAAACATCTTATTTCATACTTGCATAATTATTAATTAGTAGCGATGGTGAAAGTCTCTGTGGGATCGATATCCAAATTTATAAGTATCTATATTACTTGGCGATCACGTATACTTGCTTGTGCGTTTGGGAGCAACACTAGTCCTCTTCTAATTTTTGAATTTATTAAAAAAAAAAAAAGGTGTTAATCTAGAGAGAGATATATGTTGGTAACGTTCAGTTTTGAAAGTTGAAAAAATGGTTCGTCTATTTTCTTGGACCAGTTAAATCACTTCTCCACGTTCTTTGAAACTGCCCCATTAAAGTAGCCATGTTTAACCAAACCATGTTGCCCACTACTACGACAGTTAAAAAGATGTTTTTGATAGTAGAACAGTATAAATATAACATAATCTGGTCAAGTTCCCTAAAGCACAATCTTTTCTGAAATTTCATGTCATCTAATAGTAAGGTTGAGTGCTTAGAAGACTCACTGAAATTAAAAAATCAACGCCGATGACAACTCCGTGACAATGGCCGCAGGTATGTCAATATCCTTTCTGCTGCGATATTGCTCCCTAATTGTCTTACATTTGGTATCGGAGCAAGTGTTTACCTCTGCGTTGTTAGTTTTCAAAATCGGAAAAATAAATTGTTCAAAATGGGTCTTACGTTCAGATCTATTTTGAAGCAAACTAATGGTAGAAATCATGTGAAATTTATTTTTCAAACATTTCTATGTTTTCAAATATGATTTTGATGTCTGAAATTGTGAATATTACAGGTTTGTAACTGGGTCTGAACATCGGGTCACCCGCTAGAGGTTGAAGACTAAGTTTTGCAGACGGTGTATTTCCCAAGGATTAATTTTTTATGTGCTTAATTAATTACGCTTGCTAAATGTAAATTATTAGTTATATTTATATACAAGTTCTGGAATCAATTTAAGCACATAAGACTCATTTGTTGCACAAAGTATTTAGCAATAATTTTTCATATTTAATGTCCAGTAATCCATATAATTTTATTTTATTAAAATTTAGCCAGAACAATTTTAATTAAATAAAATTATATATTTAATGTTTATGATCAAAAAATTATAGACATTAAATAAGGAGTAATGTATAAGTGATCTATAATTTTATTTGATTGTAGATTAGCCACAACATCTTTAATTGAATAAAATTTTAAAGTTAAGGATCACATAAAGAAATTTTAGACATTGGAATTGTGATTAACTATGCATGATATAATAACTCAAGAACATTTATTATTGTGTTGCATAATTAATTAGGATAAATATTAAACTCTATTTCGTAATTACCCACATAAATTATGAATTCGAATTTATTGTTTTATCAAAGATAGAATATCATGCTAGTATTCTATCGTAAAGAATGTCTAACAACACAATTATGGATGGATTCAGAGAGTAGTGGAGACATAGAAGGAGCTGATAGTAACAACACAACATGTCCAAAACAAAAGAAAGCCATCAGCTCTGTCAAATATAATGAGGAATAGGAAATAAGTCACAATAAAAGCACCAATAACACAGATAAATCACAACAACAACAAGAAAAAACAAGAGACAATAGCAATTCTAACAATGGAGAAAATCAACAAAAAGAAGAAGAGGAGAAAAGAATGAGACAAGAAACAAATGAAGAGGTGGAGAGTCAATCTGAGCCTAAAGATATGGAAATGGAATCAGGACACAGAAAATAACAAGGTGGAGAAGCAGCAAACAAATGATAAAGGCGCCAATCTTGAAAAGATATCAACAAGGATAGAAACTAAAGAAAAAAAGGCATGAAAATCAGTAGAAAAGGACCTAGAGACTCATTCTCTTGATATGAGTATAAAGACAGCAACTAGAGCTGATGATATATCCCTAAAGCTTTTAGAAAAAGGCTTAGGAAGAGGAAAGAAGATAGCCCCCAGAGAGCATAGTTTACCACCAGGGCAGGGGTACAAATTAGAAGTAATGTGCAAAAATTCAATATTCTATAATGAATGTCATCATTTAGAATATCAGGTCAGTCAATACAATGGAAGCCTTCCCCAGGCTGACACAAATATATAATAAATATCATTTTGGCTTTATAGGATTGATGGAACCTTTTCAAGAGGCAGATAAAATTGAAACATGTAGAAGAATGATAGGTCTACAGTATGCCATGGCTAATTGCTCAGGGAAGATATGGGTATTTTGGATGATATGTTTGAAGTTCAAGTGGTGGCGGATCAAATTCAGCAACTAAGTATCAAACTTACTATCATGGGGTCTCAAGAAGTGATGGTGATCACACTGGTATATGCTAAGTGTTCACAGAGGAAGAGGCTAGAACTGTGGGAATCATTGGAAGAGATGAGAAACACAATGCAACACCCTTGGTTAATAAGAAGAGACTTCAACGCTATAGTTACATAATCGGAGAAATATGGAGGAGTACCAACAACTATTAATGAAATTCAAGACTTCAGAGCTTGCATTCAAAACTATAGAGTAGTTGATTTGGGTTTTAGAGGAAGTACTTATACTTGGTGGAATGGTCAAAGTTGTGAGGATTGCATTTTTAAAAGACTGGATAGATGTTTGGAAAATCATGCTCTTTTGAATAAATTTTATGGTATAGATATCACACATTTAATCAGAATTGGGTCTGATCATGCTCCTATGTTGATAACTTACATAGGAAATGCTGAACCAATTCAAAAACCATTCAAAATTTTGAATTTCTAGGTTAAGCAGGAGTCCTTTATTGATAAGGTAAGATCTTTGTGGACAGTGAACTTTATGGAAAATTCTTTCATTATTTTTAACACAAATTGAAAAAATTGAAAACTGATTTAACCCAGTGGAGCAAGGATACCTTAAAATATTTTCAAGGAGATAGAAACTTTGGAAGATGTGATCAAAGTTCATGAAGTGCAGTTTGAAGTTCAACCAACTCCTGCCAACAAATAAAGTTTACATAGAGTGCATACAGATTTGAATAGATTTCTACATCTGGAAGAGGAATTTTTGAAATAGAATGCTGGGATACAATGGTTTCAAGATGGGGACAGAAATACCAGATTCTTTCATTCTTATGTATAGGGGAGAAGGAAGAGATTACAGCTGAAGATGATACAATATCATGAGGGTAATTGGTTGGATGAAGAAAAAAAAAAGATTGTGGGGAGGCCCTTAGAGTCTACCAAGACCAATTAGGAAAAGAAAGGGATCCGATAGATCTCGCAATGCTAGATCATGTCCCTTGAATAATTGATGACAATATGAGGGAAGAAATTGTGAAGATGCCAGAAGAATATAAGATTAATTAAAGTTGTTTTTGGACTTGCTGCGACATTATCAAAGAAGACATTATCAATATGGTAAGGGATTTCTTTTGTGGAGCAGAATTACCTAGATTTATTACACATACCAATTTGGTTCTCTTACCAAAAAAGAATTGTCATAACAACCTTTTCAAACATGATACCAATTAGATTGAGTAACTTTGTGAATAAAATCTTCTCTAGGTTAACTCATGAAAGGCTGGTGAATAGATTATCATATATTGTGTCATTAAATCAGGCTGAGTTTGTCAAGGGGAGAAGTATTATAGAAAACATACTTCTTACACAAAAAATAGTGGCAGATATCAGATTGAGGACCAAAGATGCTAATGTGGTGATGAAACTGAATATGGCTAAAGCATATGACATAGTATCTTGGTTATTTTTAACAAAGGTACTAAGGAAATTAGGTTTCAATGAGAGATTGATAGACATGATGTACAAAATTGTGAGCAATAACTGGTACTCAATATTGATTAATGAGAAGCAAAATGGATTCTTCCGGTCTTCCAGGGGGGTCAAACAGGGATATCCCCTATTCCCTACTCTATTTTTTGACTTTTGAGGTGCTTATAAGAAATCTCAATGCCTTACACCATTGTCCTCAATTCAAGGGCTTTGGTATGCCCAAATAGAGTCCTAAGGTGAATCATCTAGCATATGTTGATGATATGATAATATTTTCATCAGCTGATGTTCTTTCTTTACAGACGATTATGGAGGTACTGGAGAATTATGAAAGTGTCTAGATAGAAAATCAATAAGGAGAAGAGTGCAGTTTACATGCATCAGAATATTCCATGAGATATTAGCATTATTGTTGAAATAATAACTGGTATAGAAAGGGAAAACTTTTCTTTCATATACATATGATGTTCTATTTTTTTATAGTAGGAGAAGGAAAGACTTCTTCAGAAATTGTAGCATCCTTTGATATTGTAAATGATCCACAATTTTTTTTGACTTAGGGCAACAAGTAGGTGGTGGTATACTTGAATCATATTCATCCCAAATATCCTTGAGCTTAGAGTAATACATGGATACTGGAAATGTTCTCCGCCTCATCGTAAATATCTCCTTATGCAACTGAAAAGCTCTTTAACTATTTATTTTGTCAAACATGTCTCTCAAATCTTCCCATATCGTATAAGAGTCAGAATTAAGCAACATTCTAGTGAGTAAACTTTTGCTTACATTTTCCATCAACCAAGACACTACAATCGCATTACATCTATCCCACAGTTTGGTTAAATCGCCATGAAATGATTCTCTTTTCATTGTTCCATCGATAAATCCTATTTTATTCTTTCCAAGTAAAGCCAATTTCATCGCCCTACTCCACAAAGTGTAATTATTCATCCCAGTTAACACAATTCCAACATATAACAAACCTGGTGCATCCGATGAAAAGAGGTAAAGAAGAAGATTGTGGTCGATATTCGCTGTAAGTGTTGTAGCTATTATGTCTTCTCAGTTGGTTCCCATTGTTATTGAACTCGTGTTTTTAAATATTTTTCAGATCTCAATTAATACTGAAAATCACTAATTGCAACTCCAATTGATGCAAATTCTTCTAATTGATGTTCCACATATTTCAATTGAACACAAATTCTTCAAATTCTTCACTGCATGTGACAAAATTCCTTTCGATCTGTTTCAATCGACCCGCTTTGATACCATGTTGAGCTTATGCACAGCCTGTGTGATGAAGAAGAGGTCAATTGACAAGGATTGCCATTGACAGAAGATGCAGAAAAGAGAAGAAAGCAGACAAGTTCGATAGAAAAGAGGAGGGGAAATGATTTTCTGTTATTCACAATATTGACACCCTTACAATATATATATATGACCCACACTTTAACTACTAATTAATTATGCTTAACTATCTTCTAACAAACTAGTAACAACCATAACAAACTCCTAATTACCACAATAAACTCCTAACTAACTCCACAACTAACATAACAACTTGGATTAATTCTTCCATGTACTCTCTCTTATGGCACCTTTGTACACTTATCTATTTCTTTTACAGTAATTGTATACTTATTTTTTTAATTCTCCTTTAATTGTAATTGTTTAGCCATTTCAAAATTGTATAGCCAAACTAATGAAGTTGTAATTGTATACTTATTTTTTAAAATTCTCCTTTAAATGTAATTGTTTAGCCACTTTACAATGGTATAGCCAAAATAATGGAGTTGTAATTGTATTTTTTTTTAATTCTCATTTAAATGTAATGATTATTTATTTTGATTGTATTTCCTTTTCAGGTCAAATGTATAAAATATACTTGGTTAGAGCCTCATTATGTGTTCCCAAATAAAAAATTATAGCAAAATAATAATGTTGTAACTGTGTTTTTATTTTATATTATGTCCTGATGCAATGATTATTTGTTTTAACTGTGTATTTTTTCGAGCCAAAATTATGAAAAAGTTTGCTCATAACTCTATTATTTTTAGTCACAAGAAAAAACATTATCCTATATAATGGAGCTGAAACCAAGTTTTTCTTAATAAATTTGATCCAAAGAAGATTATTTTTTTTTAAAAAAAAATTGTTTTTCAAGAAAAATGCCACGTGGACAAAAAATCCACTTGACAGGCGTATGCCTTTCCCTGGGATCACAACTTTTAGAGAAATAAAGGCTATCAAATAACTAAGTAAATGGAGTAATTAACATTAGGCATATTTTGAACAAACTAAAAGTCTGAGCTAAGTTTAAAGGTGTTTTTAGATATTCTGTCTTTTAGTAAAAGTAATTAATTTGACTGATTATGCGAAAACACTTTTAAATTATAAAAACTATTTTTGAGTAAACAAAACCAAATAAATCCTTAACAATAAGAATATTATAATATTAGGACTTGTTTGGCTATGATAATTTTTTTTCGGAATTTCTTTTATTTTATTTGAAAATCAGCTTTTGGTCATGAAAGTTTCAAATATTTGAAAAACACTTAAAACTCTATTTTCATATTTTTCACTTTCAACACATTCAAGTTAGGGGCGCTTATCGGTCGGTTCAGTTAGGTTTTTTGTATTATTGATTCGGTTTATCGATTTTCGATTTGTAAATATGCTAAACGGATAACCAAACCGATAAGATATTCAGTTTTTGGTCCTTAACGGTTCAATTTTCATTAACCAATAAAAAAATGCTTCACTATTTTTTTATTTTTTTTTTGCTTTTTCATATTTTCATTTGTTCATATATACACTGCCTTCATATTACAAATTACAAGATAAAAACTATAAAACGCATTGTAGCAATCTTTTAGAAAGAAAAACAAGGCCACAGTTCACACTGATGGGTAGAACGAAACCAAACCAACTTCTTCAAAAAGGAAACAGAGATGCACAAAATTAAACACGAATGAGATACATAATGCTTCCAAAGTAGAACACAATGTTTTGGTTCCTAATTTACAAATATAATTAAATCATGAGAAATAAAAAAGGCTAAGATTATTCTAAATAGGACGGCCTACCAGATTCAAGTACTAAAATGTAGAGTTCCAACTCCACCACTCCATTGCTCCACGTCAATCCACGTTAAAAATGAAATAGAATTTGTAATTAAAAATTAAAATTTAGAGCCACCATTATATAATTAGGGAAAAAAAGATAATTTTAATAGAAGTTTATTGGGTTATCAATTTAACCATTAACTAAATTTGTAAAATCGAAAATTGAATCGATAACCCAATAAAAAAATTACAGAACCATTTATAAACTGTTAACCAAATACTAATAATCCAATAACATTTTTATTGGTTCGGTTATCGATTAAACCATTTTTTGCACGCCCATAATTCAAACAACTCAATAATATTTTTGTAGAAACCATAACCACACACAACTCCGTCTTCAACCCTAACTTCAAAAATTTCAAATAAAGTAAAAAATATTTGATTTATATAACCAGAGCCTACTAAAAGCAGGAGGAGTAAAATAATCACAATAAAGAGGAGAGATAAAAGGGTTGTTTGCCTTTGTGATAGAACCCCAAACCCAAAATCCCTAGATGAAAATATTTGATTTATATGGATAGAGCCTACTAGTTTAGCACGTCATGTCAGTCATCCAGTTATTCAGACTTTTTATTTTTTTAGGTTATTTCCGCATTATATTTTTAGACTATATTTCAGTATTTAGTTTGTATGTTTTAAGTCATTATCATTGTATACTTTGATGCCTATGATGATTACCAAGCTATGTGATTCGCTCGGTCACATGCAGTCAGCCACCGAGTGTCGTGTTCCGCTCAGGCCATGGTTCGGGACGTTACAAAATCTATGTTGGATATTTTGTTGTCCGTTGTCCCAGTTTATAATGGTTGGGCAATGGTCCATTCCAAAAATGTCCTCCGAACTTGGTTGTGCAGTTAACCGAGCTCCATTAACTAAGACCCAATCAATTCTATTGTAAACCCTGCTACTATCTCCATGCTTTTTGTTCTAGGTGTAAAAAGCTCCTAAGGACCTATGTTCCTTTCAGGAACACACTCCCACACAATTCTTGAAATCTAGCTCTTATCTCTGAAACTGATACTAGACTCCCACTCTCTCATCTTTGTTCAACACAATTAAAATTACTCATTACTGTCTATGCCCCTTGAATAGTGCCATAAAGTTGCTCAATTTGCTACCATAAATCCCTCCTTAGAGCCTAATCATTGAACTTATACACCAAAATCAACCGAAACTTGTATTTTGTACCCCTATGTCCACTCACATTGCACAAGTTGTGAGGACATTCTCACTATGTTTAAATTGAAAATTAAGGGTTTCCAGAGTAACCAAATGTAAGATTGTATTAATCTCCATTGGGGCATTTTTCTCATTAATACAAATATATATAGTGTGTTGTTGAATCCTAATTGAATATGTATCCTATATTTACCATAATTATACACTACTATTAATTACAAAATATATGGCGAATATATGGTAATATTCGCTAATACACCCCCTCAGTCGGAGCGGGAGGAGGCCGGACGCAGAGACTGGATCTAAAGTCTAGGAATAACTGTCTAGGAAGTCCTTTAGTGAAGATATTTGTATACTGATACGAAGAAGACACATTCAACACCTTAACATTACCTATAACAACTTTCTCACGAACAACATGTATATCCATCTCAATGTGCTTGGTTCTCTGATGCTGAACCGGGTTATGAGATAAGTATATCGTAGATATGTTATCACAGTACACCATAAACTCATTATGCATGGGACAATGAAGCTCCAAGAGAAGGTTTTGGAGCCAGCAGATCTCAGCAACAGCGTTTGCAACGCCTCTATATTCTGTTTCTACACTCGATTGGGATAGGGTGGCTTGCCTCTTGGCAGACCACTAAATGAGATTATCTCCTAAGAACACACAGTAGCCGGAGGTGGAACACCGCGTGTCCGGACATCCTGCCCAATCAGCGTCTATATATGATATCAACATGGTCGGTGCAGAGGGGTAGATATGGAATCTATAATCAAGAGTGACCTTAACGTATCAAATGATAAGTTTAAGAGTTGTAAAGTGAGGCTCCCTGGGGGCATGCATAAATAAACACATCTGCTGAACAACATATGTAATATTTGTCCTGGTGAAAGTGAGCTACTGAAGTGCATCTGCGAGACTCCTATAAAGGGTGGGATCGGACACTGGATCACCATCAACAACACTGAGTTTCGACTTCGAGTCGACCAGAGTAGACATGATCTTGCAGTTCACCATTTTAGCCATGTACACAATTTCTTCTGCATACTTATGCTGACACGGAACATAGTATCTGCAGATCTAGTCACTGAGATCCCAAAGAAGTAACTCAACTTCCCCAAGTCAGTCATAGCAAATTCGAATTTAATCAGAGCAATTATCTCATTTTTAACACATCAGAAGTGGCAGTGAGAACAATATCATCAACATATAGTAACAAGTATGCAATCTTACTATCTCGATGAAAGATAAATAGAGAATTATCACACTTGCTGCATACAAATCCAATCTGCATAATGTAAGTAGCAAAACGATCATACCACGCCCTAGGGGTATGTTCAAATCATACACTGACTTACGAAGACGACAGACATAATGAGGAGCCTTCGGATGGACAAAGCCTAGTGGCTGGTGCATGTAAACAGTTTCTTTCAAGTTCCCATGTAAGAATGCATTCTTCACATCGAGCTGATGAATCGGCCCATGCTTACCCATAGCTATGCACAGAACTGTGCGAATGGTAGCGCACAAGATCACTACTGTCTTTGAATTTGTGACGGAATAAACACATACATCTAATCACATTAGCCCCATTCGGCCTCGGAACCAGATCCCAAGTGTGCTATTTCGTTGAAGCATTAAATTCTTCATACATGGCCGCATTCCAATTCGGGTCAAGTTTGAATAATTTTGGGTATTTTAGATATAATTTTGGTGGATAGGTTAAAGTTCACTTTGGGTTTGAAAATCCCGTGCTGAGCATGGGTTTCCATTTTATGGGTGGGGACATGGGCTGGTTGGTCATGGGTGTGCGTCGGGTTTTAGCAGTGGCTTAGGTCGGTGATTGAGGGCGGCATAGTGGGTGTCGGGTTAGTAGGATCGATTGGCGATGGGCTGGTTAAATCGACGGGAGTGGGTGGAGTTTGGTTAGGGTCTTGTGACTGGTGTCGAGAGGGTGTTACTATCGGGTTGGGTTTCAAGTTCGTATGACGGGTGGATTGTGTCTTAAGTGTCCAACGATGGGGTGGTTGAATGGTGACGGTGACTGGTGAGTTGTGGGATGATGATGTCGAATTGGTTCCGGTGACTAGTGGGTGAGGGGAACAGTGTCAAATTGGAATGACGGTGATAGGGAGAGGGTCACCGGGATGGGATCGACAGTTACTGGGATAGGTGTTGATGTGACGGAGGTCACAGCGGTGGTGTGTGTTACTGCCGAAACAGTGGAACTGATAGTGTGGCGGATAGCATGGTGAACAATAGGGAAGGCCTCAGACTCGTCTAGAAAGGTATAATCCGTGTTTCGAAATTTTTGGATGTTTGCAAATAGGAAGATTGTTTCGTTAAACGTGACATGGAGTGACACGAGGATTTTATGTGTGGACAAGTCATAGCACAAATAGCCCATATGATTGGACGGAAAACCTAAGAAGATGCATGTAGTGGTGCGGGGTGCTAATTTATGATGGACTGTGGAGGCGAGATTTGGGTAGCACAGGCAATCGAAAATCCGAAGTTGATCGTAGGAGGGGATTCGACGGTATAGAATTTTGGTGGGAGTCTTGTTCTGAAGAGTTCTTGTAGGTAAAATATTAAGGATATATTCTACCATTTTGAATGCATAGACCCAAAAGGAAGGAGGGAGAGATGCACGAAAAATGATTGTATGAACCATGTTATTGATAGTGCGGATGATTCATTTGGCTTTACCATTTTGGGGGGAGGTGCGGGGACACGAAAAATGAAAAACCATGCCATTATTTGTGTAACATTTGTGCAATGTGGAATTGTTAAACTTACGACCATTATCGCATTGAAATGATTTGATGGATTTTTCAAATTGTGTTTTGATAAAAATACGAAATTCAAGAAACTTGACAAAAATGTCCGACTTGAATTTAAGTGGGTAGACCCAAATAAAGCGAGAAAAATCGTCTAATAAAACTAGATAATATTTATGACCCAGTGGGCTAGTAATGGAAGATGTTCATAAATCTACATGAACAATGTAAAAGGGGGAAAATGTAACACTTAAAGAAGACTGAAAAGGAAGGCGAACATGTTTGCCTAAAGGGCAAGAAAAACAATGTTGGGCAAGTTTCCCATTATTACATCGAATAAAATTATTGCTTCTAAGAAAATTAAAAATAGGGACGACTGGGTTTCCAAGTCTATTATGCCAAGTCGATGAAGAGATAACAACGAGAGAGGTAGGTGAGCAGGATCAGGCAGCGAAAATGGATGAGAAAGGATAGAGGTCCCCCACACTATTTCATCTCATAAAAAATTTCCCCGTAAATATATCCTTCACAGAAAAACCAAAGGGGTCAAACTCAAAAGAAACATAATTGCTACGAGTAAATTTCCTAACATATATTAAGTTTTTAATGACGTTGGGAGCATACAAGACGTTATTTAGGGATAAAAGTGGGTGAGGTGGTTGAGTGTAGGTGGTATCATAACTTTGAATTGGAATGCGATGGTCATTACCAATAGTAATAAATTGAGGATACTTTAAACGAAATAGTTTGGAGAGATTACCTGAGGAGCGGGTGATATGAGAAGTGGCTCCCGTATGTATGTACCAATTTTCATCGGGCTACTGTAGATTTAAAGAGCTGAAGGCCTGACCCAAATCAGTAGTGGCCAAGCCGTGCAAATTCTGTTGTTGCTGGGCCTAGACCAGATGCGCTTGTTAGGCCATCGGCTATGTCTGGTGTGGGCCTGGTCCCGAGCCCAGGATGTCGTGCTGCCAGGCCTGCTGATTTCGGAAACTGGCAGGAGGGTGAGGAGGCCTAGGCACCAATTTTCATTATCGTATGAAGCAAGTGCTTAGATATGGTGCCATAAATCCACTGTTTGACGATGGCGTCAAGACGGCGCCATGCCATGTCATCCACCTCAATAGGGCGAGGGAAGGAGTCGTCAATATGATCAAACACGTTATAGGCATATGCATGAATGTAAAAAAGTTCAACCCGCGAAGAATATTGACCATCTTCTTGATCAAGAACCAAGAGAATAAAGTTCTTGACGTTGGTGATGGCGAAAGCCGGATGGAAAGAAGGAGTGGAAGAGGTAGTGGGTAGGGGTGTGGGTGACGACCGTGGAGGCAGATGAAGCTGTGAGATTAGTCGTGGGATCTATTAGAGGGCTGAATTTAGGTTAGGAAGAAAAAAAGAAGAGAAAAAAAAAATTAAGGTTTATGTGGGGGGAGGGGTAGCCGTAGGCGCGGGGGGCTGGATTAGAGATGATTTTTAGGTGTTTTAGTGTTTGACTCTTGATATCATGTAAAATTGTATTAATTTTTTTTTGGACGTATTTTTCATTGATACAAATATATATAATGTGTACACTGTTGAATCCTAATTGAATATGAATTCTATATTTAATAATAATCATATACTATTATTAATTATAAAATATATGACGAATATATGATAACATTTGCTAATACTGAATTCTACTGCCTAGGTGGTAAGAAAGATTTGTACTGAAAAAACATCCATTTTAACGGTTGAGAAGAGCTGCTTGACCGGATCATAAACAGGTTCATTTCTCTCTGTTTATCCTGTCTATTCAATCCCCTGGCATTCCAGAGCCCAATTTTATCCATTAGGAAGAGGGACCCCCACACTCCAAGTACTTGGACCCACTCTTTTTGTAATATTAGCAGTATTAGCAGTAGCTTACACCTGGTTCACATTAGGAGGTGGTGAAAGTTAAGGCCTGAGTCACCTTAGTCCCCACAATAAAGAGGAGAGATAAAAGGGTTGTTTGCCTTTGTGATAGAACCCCAAATCCAAAATCCCTAGATGAAAAATATTTGATTTATATGGATAGAGCCTACAATTTTAGCACGTCATGTCATTCATTCAGTTATTCATACTTTATATTTTTTAGACCAATTTAAGATTTAAAATGGGGTTGCTCCCTATTATTTTTGAAATATATTTTCAGATTATATTTTAGTATTCAATTTGCATATTTTAAGTCATTATTATTATATACTTTGATTCTCATGATAATGATCCATATTCACAGTTTCTGTCTCTTGCTCTATTATCTTCCCCATTTCATTCTCAAACATAACAAAATTTGGGTATGTTTGATTCAAGGATACACTTCGACCATGACCATTGCATACATTAACTTTTCCTTCATTATAGTAGGCGTATCACCCTTCAGCCTTCAAAGGCTTACCGCTTACCTACTAAGCATAGCTCATAGCTCATAGCTCATAGCTCAATTCATTATAAGTTGGAAAATATGATCTTTTGAGAATAGGACATGTGCGGCTAAAGTCCTTTTCATTTTAAAATAATTTTCATTTATTCTAAACTACTTCTCCCCTCTACTAAAGATTCGTATTACATCTTGGTGTTGGGATCTATCATGAGTAGATAGGATCTCGATATTTTTACAGTCTTTTCAGATAATCATTTAATCGATACACGTCCATAAATCTGGAGAAAAAGAAATTAAACTGGTAAATTTCCCAACACTTGGTATCACACGCTTATACCACTTTCAAAATTAGTTTTTGAACACTACAGGGCCTTACAATTTTGTGGTTGAAATATGACATCTTCCATTTACAATCCTCCCCCTCATACAATAGGCACTGCTCAATAGGTACTAGGGAAAGAAAATTAAACAAATAGATGACACTTTAAATTGGCCGAGAAAGTCAAATAATTAAAATCCTTGCTTTTTAATTTGGCAAGAAAGTCAAAAACTTACAGCCCTTATTTTCTTTATCTCGCTATCAATAAATAGCCGCCTTAACCATGGTTCATCTTCATCAACAATATTGTCAAGAAAATAAACAAAATCTTCATCAACAATAGCAGTGTTATCTCTTTATACAACTCAGATAAAATATAATGAAGAATAAATGTTATGATTTTTTTTTCTTTTCTAAGTTTTACATAATTTTGTATTACAAGCGAGTTATCTCTTCATCAATAAGTTTTACATAATTTATACAACTTACGGTGATTTCGATCAAATATCATCCACTTTTGATTTTTGTAATGTTGTCTTAACCCTAACGCAAGTAATTCACTTGCCTTAGGTCCCAAAAATTTGAGGCTCCAAAAATTACCTCTATTATATATAATATGTTATTTATTTAATTATTTAATCATTAACAATTTTAAACCTTCAATTTCACTTTAATCCTTAATAATATTTCGTTTTCTCCCATTAATTCACCAATCCTTTTCCATTCTTAATTTGCATTATTATACTTCAACTTGAACAAGGTAGGGGTAAGGTGTGCGTAATTCTTTTTTTGTGGGATCTTTTTCCCACAAAAGGTAATGAGAAGAATTCTAGAATGGATTGCTATCTATGCCTAGATCACAGATAAATGAAAATTTTATTGATCAGACCTTTTCAATTGTACTTTTGAGGTAAGAAGCATCCAATTCCATGTCTTAAGCATGATTAGGGTTAAGGGAAGGATTGCAGCTAGATAGTAGGCGGCGGGGGAAAGCTAGCTGAAGATGCATACCCTGTTAGGGAGAAGTCGATTCGCCACTTTAAGAAAGTATTTTCGAACTAATGCCATATCTTCTACTTCGACAAGGCAGGTGCAAAAGGAAAAGGAGTAAGGACTCTACCCTCGTCAAACCCCACTTATGGGATCATACTGTGTAGTTATTGTCGTAACTTGAACAAGAGAATTTTAGGTTAGAAAACTTTTGAGAAATATCCAAAATTTAGTTTCAACTTCAAATATTTAATTTTTCTCAATTTCAGTCAATATTGCCAAAACGGATATAGTTAATTTGAAGTACACATTCTTTTTTATTATGTCTCACGTTATCTGTTATAAATATTATATAAATATTATCAATTATATTGATTCTGTATCAGTTATTTAAGGAGTAGTTTTAAGCCACCAATTTCTTATATGTGCTCTAATAAAAAAACTAGAAAACTAGAGTCTCAGCTTACGTTGTTTTAAATAACTGATACAGAATCAAACGAGTTTTTACCCTTCTGTTCCACACGAGATTTCTGTTCTCGTTGAGCTCATCGTAGAACACCACCTACGGAAACCTTGTTATGACTTTTCCTTCCTTTAAATGTCTAAGGAATCCGTTAATAAGGTTAGCACGAGATATTGTGCATTCAACAACAATATATCCAGTGTAATCTTACAATTTGAGGTCTAGGAAAGGTAGAGCGTATGCAGACCTTCTCACTATCTTGGGAGGTAGCTAGATAAGTTGTTTCTGATAGACCCTCGGCTCAGAATAAAGAAATAACAAAGCAGGTCAAACAAGAAAAAGAAAACAGTAGCTACACCAAAACAGTATGCTACACGAAGAACAGAAGATAGTAAATAATAACAAAAATTGATGGATAAGAAACTACAAGAAAAATACTATGACTACTAGTATAGAAGGACAAGTGAGACAACATGCTACTACATACTATCCATGTACCCTAATCCTTATCCTCCACAACCTCGTATCTAGAATCATGTTCTCAGTAAGCTGCAACTGCGTCATGACCTGTCTAAGCACCTATCCCCAATGCTTCTTCGGCCTACCTCTACCTCTCCTGAAGACCTTCATAGCCAACCTATCACACCTCCGGACTAGGGCATCCGCGCATCTCCTCTTTACATGACCGAACCATCGCATCCTCACAAGAAATAGTGCATATGACACCATAATCATGAAATTTCTATAATTTTGAAACACATTAACTTTGTAAAACCATCTAAAGAATCCTTAATTAGGTTAGGTCAAGATATAGTTGCATATAACACCATAAAAAATTAGATCTTGAATTTCTACGTGTACAAAGAAAATAAAAAAATAAAAAGAATTATATAGCAGACAAAATAAACCATCTTGGGTGGGGGGGGGGGGGGATTATGTAGCGAACAAAATCTCCAAGCCGCAAATTTTTAAGGATGTATGTTAGTTTGTCAGTTACATTTTATTCACTTGGTTGATAAGATGATTTTTACAAGAGTAATAATATGCAACTTTCTTCAAGTTTTGATGATAGTAAAAATTTATGATCCTTAAAATTAAGAAACCTCGTATTTGTAAACCTCAATCTTGACTACGAAATGAATATAATTTATTAGTTGTAACTTGTAAACGTATCTTCATCATCTTTTAATTAGCATGAGTACGTAAAATCTCAGTAGAAAGGGTAAATTTATAACTAAACAAAACTATAATTATACACAAAATGAATTAACACTAATCTTCGATCCCCGAACTAATAACACGTGATATAAATATGTGGTTGATAATGTTTTCTACTAGCTAGCTTTTCACAGCTAATTAAATCTATATAAAGGCTACAATTTCTGAACATTTTCTCACCACTTTCTTTTCACAACTTATTTCTATTCTGAGGAGAAGCAAATATGGGTGTGAAAGGCAAGTTAGTTGCTTCAATGGAGGTGAAGTGTGGAGGACACTTGTTTCATGATCTTTGTCAAAACAATCCTCATCAATTGCCCACCATAAGCCCTAGCAAGGTCAGTCATTTTGAGATTCATGAAGGTGAAGCCGTAAAGGTTGGTTCGATTGTTAGTTGGAAATATAACGACGGTAATACACATTTTCCCTCTCTTTATATATGAATTACTTGCATCAATTTTTTCTCCGTTAAGATATGTTTGGTATGACGGAAGTCATCTATCAAGAAAAAGATTTTTATAAAATATAATTCAGGTAAAACATTTGCATCAAAAGGGGAGAAAAATTACTTATTTTACTTGCTATAACTAATACTTAGACAATATTAATGATCTTTACTACTCAAAGTTCCATCAAACAATCCCTGAGTTGCTAATGTTATTATTAGTATTTAATATATGTTTTACTCAACCAAACATCAAAAAATATTTTTCCGATTATTAAAAAAAAAAAAAGATTTTCATGAAAAATTACTTCTGTCATATATTTTGTGAATGTTTAAAGATTTTTAAAGAAACTTTTTAAGAAAACAAATTAGACAGTTCAATCATTGAGAGCTTCAAATAAAATGTTGTTGAAATGAAAATCTACAACAGACAATAAAAACGATTAACATATATTTTGTGAATGTTTAAACCTTTTAGGAGGAATTGACCGTTGAACTTGGAGTAACATATCTTCTGTTTTTGGATTTTAATTATTATAGACGGAAAAGATAAGATTGTTAAGGAAGTGATTGAAGCCGTCGATCTTCAGAAGAAATCAATTACCTGGAAAGTGATTGAAGGAGATTTGCTAGAGTTATACAATTCCTTCACTATTATTACATCCTTTGAAGACCAGTGGTCTACATGTACATTTGTGTACGAGAAAAAAACTGAACACACCCCAGAGCCTCTCGTTACCTTGGGTTTTATGCTCAATTTGTTCAAAGATATGGAGGGTCACCTTCTCAAATAATACAAGATATCTGGTTTCCGGTGGCTCATAGCATTGCATATGTGTGTGTCTATATATATATATATATATATATATATATATATATATATATATATATATGCGCGCGCTCACGCCTCTATATCTGAGTTTGTATTATAAATAAAGTTGTGTTACGAATAAAGTATATGGCACTCTCCTTCTATGAATGTATTCTCAGTGGCCAGTATATGTAAAATATTATGGATCATTTCAAGTATGAAATTTGCCTATACGCAATACAAGTTATATTTGTAACTGTGTTATTCTAATCCTTTTCGGCCTTATTTTTCTTTGTTTGAGTTTCTAGTTCTAAGACGGGAACTAACACTTACAAAAAGGTTCCTTATGCAGAATTGATTAATAGCCGCCCAAATTCATGTAAAACCGATAAATTGGTGCCTTAGGCCGATATTTGTATAAATTGTATAATATATTATTTGATATACATATAATGTGAACTGATATTTGTATACACCGTGTGATATACATTATTGGAGAAGATTTGAGCCTGTTAGGGATTGAGCTTGAAAAAGTGGAACCCTATGTCCTTTGGCAACATGATGAAATATCAACTTTGGAAAAGCTTCTTGTTAGCTTTCCTTTACACTAGATATATGTATGATTTGGTTGATGTTTACTCTTCATATACCTGAACTTGAGAAGCTAAAATGACTTGGTGAGTCTCTATACCATTAGGTTTATGATAGCGATGACGATGATGAAACAATTTTGAAATATTTGGACACACCATGATTTTAAGTGTTCATAAACTGAACTGCATTTTGTAAAGCTGTTGTGTGCTCGCGCTCCATGTCCGGTAAGGATGTGTATTGAGCAAGGGATAGCCATTGATCCCAAAAAAGAAAGGGATATCACCATAAAAATGATGCATTTCCCCAGAGCTTCTTCAAGGGCAGAGCTGTTCTATTTCCCATTTGAGGCTATGAATGATGAAGATTGATGCCTTCTCTGTTCTTAATGAGTTTTGTTAAGAAAGGGACTGAATTGGCCAATATTGTGAGTCTGTGCAATCTTGCTCCAAAATATTAACTTTTAACAAAATTGTTGGAACCATTTCCATTTCCGATCAATCTCCGACGACTGATTTAGAGAGCTTTGGAGCTCACTTCTCCGCAGTTTCTTAGTACTTTAATCGCCCATTCGTGGCTAAAAGGTGGAATTTTGAGCTTATGTTGTTGTGTTTTCTATGTGTAGGTGTGATGAGAAAAATGGAGTCAAATCCGAACTTTTCGGGTATTTTGGAAGCATTTTACACAAAGCCGAAATAGCCAAAAGATCAAGCAACACTTAGAAGAAAATTGAAGACTGTTTAAATCACTGAAGCACCTCGTGATGGGCCTGCGACGCAAGGATGCCGCGTGCAGGCCATCACACTGGAAATTATTTGCTCACTGGCGATGCATACGCGATGCGGATGAGGAAGTCTCGCAATGGACCTGTGACGCGGAGGTGCCGCGTGCAGGTCGAGACTTTGGAAATTTTTTTCTTTTCCGCAATGGGCCCATGACCCGGAGGTGTCGCGCATTGGTCCCAATTTTCCGATTCTGATTGGGTTTTGATTCTATTTTACTCTAGACTATAAATATAGGTTTTCTTACATTGTAATGGTGGCTAGGATGTATTTTGCTTAAGTTGGCACGCTGTTGGTACTAGTTTTCATCTCTTGTCTTTATTTTCATCAATTAAACCCTTTTTTACTCATGAATTCTTGTGATTATTCTCGAATCATGAGTAGCTAAACTCTTTAAATTATGGGATTGTGGTGTAGCCATGATTATTTATGTTTTATAAGTAATTAAATCTTAGTAGGTTATTTGTATGCAATTGTTTCCTTGCTTCTGTTCATAATTGCTTGATTGCTTGCAATCGTTGATAATAAGTCTCTGTGGGTTCGATAACTACCTTTATAAGTCTCTATATTACTTGGTGATCATGTATACTTGTGTGTGCGTTTGAGAGCAACAAGTTTTTGGCGCTGTTACTGGGGACTTAAAAATTTACGATTTTATTAGAATAATCTATTACTGCTTTAGTTATCCAAGTATTAACATCTTGATCTTAGTTGTTATTTGAATACATGTAAAACAAGGTCTGCTAGACAAAATAACTGTGCGGACTTTCAACCTGAACGTGAATGGTTATTCCACCAACCTAGGAGAAAAGTTAATTCTCGGGCAAATCATGAAGCAATTGTTGTGGTACCTGAAGTAATGGCAGCTAACGCACCACCAACGATAGTTCGAGATGTAGTAGTACCTCTAGTGGGTAATGTCACTTCAAGTATTTTCAAACTGGCTATCGAGGGGCACTTTGAGCTGAAGCATCCTATGATATAATTGCTCCACTCCAGCGGACAGTTCATTGGTCTTCCACACGAGGATCCTCAGTGACACATTCTCACATTCTTGGAGATAGCGGATACTTATGTGACCACCAGGGTCACTGCTGATTATGTGAGGTTGACACTATTCCCATTCTCTTTACTTGGGGACGCTAAGAAGTGGTTGGATTCAGAACCAATGAATTCCATCACCTCCTATGATTATCTAGTGAGAAAGTTTTTTACTAAGTTCTTTCCATTTGGAAAGACATCGAGACTCGGGAGGGAAATTATATCCTTCAGGCAGAAACTTGGAGAGAGAGTATATCAGACATGGGAAAGGTTAAAAGCATTATTCAGAGATTGTCCTAATCATCATCAAACGAATGAAGTGTTGGCACACACATTTATTGAGAGTCTGGATCACTATTAAAAAGTGTTGCTAGATACTGCAGTTGGGGGGCAAGCTCTTGATCTGAGCTATAATGAGTTGTTCATCTTATTGAACAAGTTTCAGAGTGACTCCAAGTGGTAGGCTGATCAAAGGAAAATGTTGTCAAGAAGACTCCAGGAGCACTCGAATTAGACTTATACACAAGCGTGACAACACAGATTGATGTTATGAGCAAAGAATTCAGGGACTTTATAATAGGAAAAAATCAATCACAGGTCCAACCAGTGCATCAAGCTCAGGTGTATTGTGAGGTGTACGGTGAAGGGCATACTACTGATGTCTGTCCAACAAATCTGGAGACTGTCTTTTTCATAGGCAATACAGCCAGAGGTCAGGGAAACCAGAATGTGTATATCAACTCGTATAATTCATCATAGAAGAACCACCCAATCTTCTCTTGGGGTGGTAATCAAGGTAGCAGTACTCAGAATAGGGCATAGAGGTAATATCAACAGACTCAGGCAAATCAGCCCAAGACATAAACTCTCTGGAGTAGTATGGAAGATATAATGAAACAAATGATGGGGGATATGCAGAAAATGATGGCTGATAATAAAAATCTTAATCTAGCTGTACAAAATTTAGAGATGCATGTGGGGCAGATAGCTGGTACGCAGAATACAAGGCCAAAGTGGGGACTTCCAAGTGACACTAATATTAACCAGAAATATTGTAATATTGTGTATCAACGCAATGAGAGGCAACTAGAAGAATTGGCACCAAAGAAAGCAACTCGAGCAGTGGCAAATGAAGAGGTAGCTGTGGAATATGAGGTTATTAAGATAGAGAGGGTAGCGCAGATGCCTGAGGCAAAGCAGACATCACCAGTGGTTGCAAAACCACCACATTCGTTCCCTTAGAGGTTGGCTAAGTAGAAAGAAGAGGCTACATATAAAACGTTTCTTGACTTACTTAAATAGGTGCACATGAATGTTCCTTTAGTACATATGCTACAAAAGATTCCAAAATAAGCTAAGTCTATCAAGGACATTGTTGCTAATAAGAGTTGATTCACAAAGTATGCTACAGTTGCACTTACTGAGGAGTGCACATCTCAGAACAAGTTGCCAACAAAATTGAAGGATCCGGGTAGTTTCACAATCGAGATAACTATCATGAAGCAGGTCATTTTGAGAGCACTTTACGACTTGGGTGCAAGTATAAATCTTATGCCATCATCCCTGTTTCGAAAGTTGGGATTGGGGAATCCAAGACCAACCACCATAGTGTTGCAGCTTGCAAACAGATCTTTGGCCAGGCTTGAGGGAATTATAGAAGATGTGCTAGTACAGATTGGATCTCTTATCTTTCTGGCAGATTTTGTGATTCTGGATTTCGAGCTAGATTCGATCGCTAATTATTTTGGGGCATCCGTTTTTGGCAACAGAAAGAGCATTGATCGATGTGGCGGCTGGACAACTAACTATGAGGCTACATGATAAAGTTGAGGTTGTTTATGTGTACAAGGCTCTCTAGTTACCTATAGTTTATGAAGAGCTTTCGGCTATCACAGTGTTGTTAGAAGATGATGTTAGAGCCACCATTCTGTTGAGTGATCCCTTTGAAAGAGCTTTAATGGGTGATGATTTTTTTAGGGATACCGAGGAATTTGAATTGGTACAGATCTTGATCTAGTATGGATCTATATTCGCGAATGTGAGTTTGAACCTCTTGATAGAGAGGTTGGGCCTCTACCAAAACTATCAATAGAAGAAGCACCAAAGTTGGAGTTGAAATTCTTACCCCCGCATCTGAAATATGCATATTTGGGTGAGGGTGAAACTCTACCTGTTATTCTAGCAGTTGAGTTGAGTTATGCAGAAATAGAGATATCATTAGCAATCTTGACAAATCGCAAGAAGGCATTGGGTTGGTAGATATCTGATATTCAGGGCATCAGCCTTGCATTCTACATGCAGAAGATACTTCTAGAGGAGGATCATAAGTTGAGTATACAACATCAATAAAGATTAAATCTGGTAATAAAAGAAGTGGTCAAGAAGGAGGTGATTAAGTAATTAGATGTAGGTATTGTCTACCTAATTTCTGACATCTAGTGGGTGAGCCTAGTAAAGTGTGTCCCAAAGAAATGAGGGATGACAGTGGTAACAACTGATAATAATGAGCTTATTCCAACGAGAATAATAACAGAGTGGCGGATTTGCATGGATTATCGCAAGTTGAATGAGGCCACGAGGAATGATCACTACCTGATTATCTTTATTGATCAGATACTGGATAGATTAGCCGAACACGAGTTCTATTGCTTCCTTAATGGGTACTCACGGTATAATCAGATTGCTATTGCTCTCGAAGATCAGGAGAAGACCATATTTACATGCCCCTACGGTACGTATACCTTAAAGAGAATGTCGTTCGATTAATGCAATGCACCTATGACTTTTCAAAGGTGTATGATAGCAATATTTTCTGAGATGGTTTAAGACTTCATGGAAGTTTTTATGGATGACTTCTCTGTATCCAGGAAATCATTCGAAGCATGCTTGAGAAATCTTGATCGGGTACTTACAAGGTGTGAAGAGACTAATCTAGTGCTAAATTGGGAGAAGTGTCACTTTATGGTTCGAGAGGGTATTTTCCTCGGGCATAAGGTGTGAAAAAGAGACCTTGAACTTGATCGTGCTAAGGTGGAAGTCATCGAGAAACTACCACCCCTGTGTCTTTGAGAGGGGTGCATAGCTTTCTTGGTCACACAGGATTCTACATAAGATTTATTAAGAATCTCTAAAATATCTAGTCCAATGTGCAAGTTGTTGGAGAAGGATGTGAAGTTCGTATTCAACGACATGTGCCTGAAAGTGTTCAAAGAATTGAATAAAACGTTGGTGACTGCACCAATTATAATAGCCCCATATTGGAACTTGCCATTTGAATTGATGGGTGACTCTAGTGATATTGCAATGGGGGTCTGTTCTGAGCCAAAGAAAGGAGAAGATTTTTCACTCCATCTATTATGCCAGCAAGACGCTGGACGCCACTCAGATGAATTACACAGTTACTGATAAAGAACTATTGGCTGTGATATATGCTTTTAACAAGTTTCGGTCTTACCTCATGGGAACTCATGTCACGGTGTACATAAATCACTCTGTCATCCGGTACTTGTTTAACAAGAAAGATGCGAAGCCTAAACTGATTCGGTGGATTCTTTTGTTTCACGAATTTGACATCGAGATTAAAGAACACAAAGGAACAGAAAACCAGGTTGCAGACCACATTTCATGATTGGAGAGCCATGACCATGTGATTGAATATGGATAGATTCGAGAGGCTTTTCCCGATGAGAAACTCTTTGCTATTCTAGTCGTTGAAGTTCCTTGGTATGCAGACATTGTGAACCTCATAGTGAGTGTGATCTACCCACTTGAAACGACCACTCAGCAGTGGAGAAAGCTTTATCATGATTTGACATTTTACTTCTGGGATGAACCATACTTATTCAGGAAAGGTCCCTATCAGTCGATAAGAAGATGTATCCCGCAAACTGAGGTACTCCAAGTATTAAAGTGCTTCCATTCTTTGCCTTATGGAGTACATTTCAGAGGTGATCGCACTACGACAGAGGTATTATAATCTAGCTTCTATTGGCCCACTTTGTTTAAGGATGCACATGAGTTTGCCTAAAGTTATGACAGATGTCAACGAACGGGCAACATTTCGAGGAAGAATGAGATTCCTCTGAACAACATCTTAGAGGTAGAGATATTTGACATATGGGGCATAGATTTCATGGGACCATTCCCACTATCGTATGGGGAAAAAATCTATCTTGCTTGTGGTGGATTACGTGTTGAAATGGGTGGAGGCATTCCCTATGCGCACCAATGATGCAAAGGTAGTGGTGAATTTTGTGAGGAAGAACATATTTGTGAGATTCGGCACTCCGAGGCCGATGATTAGTGATGGAGGTGCTCATTTTTGTAATCAACCGACGAAGAACCTCCTGGCAAAATATAAGGTGAAGCACAAGGTTTCTACTGCATTCCACCTGTAAACATGTGGACAAGTCAAAGTGTCTAACAAAGAGTTTAAGTAGATCTTTGAGGAAACAGTGAATGTGCAGAGGAAAGATTGGGCGGCCAAGCTAGATGATTCCTTGTGGGCATACCGAACAACATACCAAACGCCTATTGGGACTTCTCCCTACATGATAATTTAGGGGAAGTCATGTCATCTACCTATCGAGCTAGAACATAAAGTGTATTGGGCAATCAAAAAGCTCAATCTTGATATGAGCTTGACATGTGAGAAGAGGTTGATACAGCTCTACGAGCTAGATGAGTTCAGGTTAGGGGCGTACGAAAATGCTAAGTTGTACAACGAGAAGACTAAGAAATGACATGATAAGCATATTTAGCATCGTGAGTTTGTGCCAGGGCAACATGTACTCTTGTTCATGTAGGGCAAATTCCTACAGGCTGACCTATACGTAGCACCTCCGCGTCGCGGGTGGTGGTGCATGGGTCAGCCCATTACGAATGTTTTCCAAGTCTTATAAAATAGAAGAGTTATGCACGATTGCCCATTCTCTCTCTCTCTCGAAAACTCTTCAAGTCCAATTACAACCATTCCCCATCCTTTTAAACTTCAAATTAAACTCTAGAATCATTCATCCTCCTTCATTAACACTACAAGGTAAGAAAGTTTAGCATGAATCCATCTATTCCCTTACCCTAATTACCTTGTTCTTGAGTTATTTGTAGTGTAAAAACTAGGGTTGTTGGGTATGGGAGAAATTGGGTGAGGGTTTGGTATTGTTGTGCTCATTGTTGATGTTTAAGGCTAGAATCACCATTCCCCATCAGAGAAAGATGGTTTCACAACCCCCATTGTAGCAAAACTTAAAAGGGAGGTTCTATGCCTACAAGGTGTTCGCTAAAATGCTTGAATGAAGTTTGTTATAAAATTGTGAAGTCTTGAGTAGCAATGTAACATTAAATGACAAAACAAACCCTTGGGCATAAATTTAAACCAAAAATATGAGGGATTGGATAGAAAATTTGATAAGAAAAAAATTGTGGAATTCTCCAACCATGCTCTCATAGCCATGAATTTTATTTATTTTCTTCTTGTTGTTTTGATTTCGTAGGATTAATTAGGGTAGTTAACTTCTTTGTTTCTAAATTTTGTAGCGTAGTTGTAAATAAGTGTGGGGTCTTCCCAACCCCGAAATTGAAAAAACAAGTAATTCACTCATAAGTATATGTAATAGAATTAAGTGTGGGGTCATTGATGACCCCCTTTGGTTATTGAATTATACTTACTTGGTGAAATACTTCATGATTGCAGAAACATGGGTCGTTCAAAAGGCAAAACCACTGCATCCTCATCCTCATAGGGCACCAAAAAAGGTCGAGAAGTTATCCCCCCGCAAATAAAGAAAAGACCAAAGGAAGGGGGAGCAAGAACCCTTCCACAACCATCCCTAAGAGTGCTTTTTGCCACCCACGACCACATATTTATGGAGAAGTTGAAGAGTGGTACAAAAGCGTTGACATCTCCGATGGATATGTTCATGAAATGGCGGTGGACCAAGTTCGCCTAAAAGAAACATCAGGGAGATTTATGACCAAATCAGGGGAATGTCATGGAGTAATGTCTTCAAAAGATTGGGGTCGGTGAACATTGATCTTGTATTGAAATTCTATGCGAACATGGAGAAGGTCAATTCTAGATTATGGAAGCCAATGGTCCCTATCTGAACCACTAATATTCCATTGTCTGCAACTACTTTGTGCAGAGTGAGGCACTAGACTTGCCTATCGAACTGTGAGAGGAGTTCATTGAGAGACCAGATTACCAATCCATCCAAGAAATATTATGCGGCTTGGGATCTCTTACCACATGGGCCCATTTTGGTGGCGCCAACAAACATAAGAGCCTATTGATGAGTTGTTTTATAAAACTAGCCTGGGTGTGGTTGCGACTGATCAACCAAAGAATCATACCCTTGGATCACTACACTAAAGTGTCTAAGGAACAGGTATGCATGATGTATCTCTTCATGACCGGTAAGCATGTGAATGTGGGACATTGAATGCTCAAAGAAATGCACCGAATGAGGGAAGACAAGCGTAGAAAGCTACTGTTTGGTAACACAATCACCAACCTGATCATAAAAATAGACAGCGAAGTGGTACATCAGCATGATAGGCAACTGAAGGCCCCCACAAACATGCTGGACATATCTAATGTTAAATCCCCAGAGAAACGCCCAAGACTGCCTTGACACCAGCAGAAGAGAGGTCGACACAATCTAAATTGATTACCCAAATCCATAAGATTTTGGTATTGCAGGCCGAAGCCAACCATTTAGACCTCTTAGGGGGGTTTTAGAAAGCGCAAAGACAGAAGACGTCGTAGGGAGCCAATTTCTATCGCTTTCCCCCTCTAGTGGTCATTCATTCTTTTGATGACTCGCAGTCGAAAGAGTTGGTTGGCAGTTTAAACCTCATAGGGAGTTGAAGAGAGGCCTTTCAGTTCGTTCAAAGGAACTAGGGATGAGCCATTGATGCTTCTGGAGTTCGCTCATATCGAATTGTCTAAAAGCTCATCAACCTGTCCGGGGGATGATGAAGAAGATGCCACAATTGAGGGAACCGCCCTCTGAACTCGTTGGCTCTGCGTCCACCGAAAGTCGGTAACCTTCGTCACCGTCAGCATTTGGTACTCTTTCGATAGCTTCAATAGTTCACTGAAAGCCTTTGGTGTAATAAACTGCAAGCCCTTCAGAAAGAAAGACATAATATAATAATAAATTAATTAATAAACATTAAGAATTCAAAAAAGGAAGGGTTGGTTAAGAACTATTGACTGTAAACCATAGCAGTTAGAGTCACTCAATGGCCTTTCTCGCGAACAAACACAACCCCTACACACACCTATGAGCACCCTTTCCTGCACATCCATACAAGACCCAAGTAGGCGGGTCGAGGTCCTACGAGGTGCCCACTACTCGGAGTACCCTCCCAAAAGGAAAAAGATGTGTCTGTCAGGTTCAGTTCTTCTTCATTGGGTTGGGCGTGTTCGACCAAAAATGCTATGCTTACACACAAGACTACTTTTCTTCCCGAAAGCTTCGCGGGTGCACCGCAAGACCAGACAAGTTGCTCCCTCACCTCGCAGCGGCGGCATCTGTGCCCCGCACACTGTCCACTCTAGGTGATGTTTGAGGGAATATGTTGATGGTTTGCCCCAGGATGAGAATGAACAGTTAGCGGATTGGGGAAATGAAGATGCTGACAAAGATGATGAGGATGAGTCAAAAGAGGATGATAATGGTGATGACGTCCAGATAAATGTGGACCAGGATCTTGAGGATGATGACTAGGCCCTAGTAGGCCTCAGAGAGTATCTCTTACCATATCTTTGCTTTTAAATTTTATATACATTGGGTACATTGCATAAAATAAGTGTGGGGTGAGAGATGTCTTGAGTTAGAGGATACGCATGTCGTGTAGGAGTTTATTTGCCTTAAATATTTTTTAGAGTAGTAGTAGTAGTAAAAAATTGAAAAAAAACTCAAAAATATTTTTTTTGTTTTATAGGATCTTTTGTAGTGGCATGTAGTATCCGTTAGTTTTTTTGTTTTAAGTCATACGATAGGCATTTATCCACGATGGATGGATAACGACCGTCTTGAGGAAAAAAAATTAGTTCAACCTGTTAGACCATTTGAATGTTAGGTGCTCGGGTTAGGTAATGCATTGACGATTTGAGCGATTCTTAGTTTTGATTGAAAACATGCCTTGAAAAACAAATAACCTTTCTCGAAACACTTAGTTTGGATTTTGTAAGACTCATGGACGACCCATTTAGCATTTGTTGGTATGTGTTGCTTATTTCGAGGGATAATATGGATCCTTCTTGCATTGATTATGTGCCATGTATGTGAGCTTAATTGTGTTATAATCCATGCTTGGTATTTATGTATAGAACTTACCTCGTCTGTTAGTGAAACGAAATGAAGTGTGTTGTAACTTAGGGCGTGATAGAGACATTTCTTTGTTAGCCTAAAAATTCCGATTTAACCTACCAATACGTGTATATAGATCCTTAGTTAGCCCCGTTGAGGCTCTAGTCTTTTATTTGATAGTCGTTTATAAACTCATCCATTTCACTCTAATTAGCCCGAATTTGATCAAAATACTAGTGAGCACTTTAATAAAAATTGATTGGATTGGGAGTTGGGATTCAAAATTGAAAAGGGGTGTTTGTTGGCAAAATCTAGTGAAGTCTATGGGTGCACCGAAAGAAGAATTGTGCTTGTTTGTTGGAAAATAAATAAAGAAGAAAACAAGACAAAAAAAAAAGAAGAAAAACATTTTTGTGTAGAATAAAATGTTTCTCATCTAACTTCCGATTTCAAAAGTGGTGCTTAAAGAAAGTTGGGTGATTTTGGGTGAAATATGTATTGGTTGGTGTTGGAGTTGGTTGTTGAAGAAAAGCTAGACGTACGTAAGTTTCTCATCTAACTTTCGGGCGGTGGTTTGAACAACTAGACGTACGTAAGTAGACTCGAGCTTTGGAGAATTTGTGTCATATTCACGTATACAATAAAGAGCTTAGTATATAAAAAACTTGATATATGTTGATTTATAGGCCATATGGTATGGATGTTAAGTGTGGGGTTGTTAAAGATTGCATTTTTATCATCTAAGTGTGATTAAATCAACTATATTTGAATTGGTTTTTGACCAAAACGTTGATATATGTTGATAATGGGCCATATGGTGTAGATGTTTAAGTGTTGGTTTGTTAAATATTGCATTTTTATCATCTAAGTGTGATTAAATTAACTAAATTTGAATTGGGTTTGTCCAAAAAAGTTAATGGGGTTAGTTTTCTGTTGATTCATAGCTCATATGGTGTAGATGTTAAGTCTGGGTTTGTTAAAGATCACATTTTTATCATCTGGCTGTGATAAATCAACTAAATTTGAATTGGGTTCCGTCCAAAATGTTGATGGGGTTGAAGTTATTTGTTGATTAATAGGTCATATGGAGTTGATGTTTAAGTGTTGGTTTGTTTTGTTGATCGGAAAATTCTGGAATTAGGGATTCTGGGTTTTGTGAACACTGTATCCCGATGCGGTTGATTCCAAATGGAAAGGAATCAACATGATTCTGCAAATATTTTTGTGTTGATTTTGATGACTACAAGTTCTACATTTTCTTGGAAACCCAATTAGATTTTATTCTATTGAGGACATAAATGAAATGGATTGTTCTTTTGATTATCTATAAGTAACGGGTTCGAGGTGTGAAAACAGTTTCTTTGTTTAAAACATAAGAGTGGTTATGCATTAAAAGGAATAGTTGTTATGTAGCCTCCTATTTTTTTCTTTTGTGTTAGTAGCTCACATAGCTCACGTGGGAGATAAATATCTCCTCTTCTTGTAACAGAGTTGGTCACACATTCACGGAGCAATCAACTTCTTCCTTCTTCTCTCTAACCATCATCATCACTTTGCATGTCTATGAATTTGATCGGATGAGCAACGGTGCTGTAAGTAAGCTCAATTTTCAGATTGGAGAAGTCGTAATTAAAGTTCGAAGCTCATCCAACTTAGGGATATTCTGCAACCATTGTAGTTGATCACAACCTTTGGACACTCCAAGAGTCTCGTTGATATCGGTAAAGCTAAGAGGGCTAGAAAATTATGCCCTGTGGAGCATATCGATAGGAGTTAAATGGGTTTACAAACTCAAATATAAGACCAATGTTGATGTAGACAGATCAAATCAATGTTGATGTCAAATGGTTATAATCGACAAGAAGAATTGGACTTTCATGAAACATTTCTCTGTTGGCCAAGATGGTCACTATCAGGACTATTATCACTTTAACGGCATCAGGAAATTGGCCTTTGTTACAGATGGATGTGAATAATGCTTTCAGTGAGATCTCTCTATCAATTAGATCTTTATGAATTTTCCTCAAGTGTTCCATATCTGGGTAGTATAAAGTGTGCAGGTTGATTAAATCTCTTTATGGATCAAAGAAAGCATCTATACAATGGAACATTAAACTTCGAAGTGCATTCCTGAATGATAGATACTCATAAAGTGCTCATGATCACTCATTGTTTGCCAGGAGAAAGGGAGTGAGCATAGTCATAATCCTAGTCTATGTGGATGATTTACTTTTACTGGGAACGACATGGCGACTAATAGAAGAAGCAAAACACACTATGTATAGTAAGTTCATGTAACATTCCGTACTTTCGGGTCACGATTTGAACCGCTAGGCATATGTGAAATTGTTAGGCGTGTGTAAATAGATCTGAGCGTTGAAAAATTTATGTTACATTTACGTATGCTAATAAAGAGATTAGTATATAAAAGGATAAAATCATGAAATAATTTTGGACGTAACAAGTGTGACGACGGGGAAAGAAAATAAATTTGGTGTGTGCATAAAGAGATTATGGACTAGTGTCATATTACAAATTATGACATTGAGTATATGAAGGTCTTATAAGGTATCAAGGTTTAAGTGAATTAGGATCACATAATTAATTATGTGTGTGATTGATAAATTATGCGAAGGCATGTCACTTAATTAATTAAGTGATCGTGCATGTTGGTGGTATGTGGCGTCGATTGGCAATGCCCCACCGCCAAGGTTTGGCTAGGTGGGGGACATGATGATGAGCATTCATTATATTCTCAATTTGAGGAATTATATATTGGCTTGAAGACCAAAGAAGCTTCAGCAAATAATTTCATTTTGGTTAGCATTTTTACTTTGCTTTGGAGGGAGAAAATTGTGGAACAATTTACAAAGTACAGAGACTCCTCCAAATTTTATTTGGTATGAAACTAAAGTAGAACATTTCAGTTTTTGGTTTGGAAAACGTACAAGTGCATCAACAATATTTTCCGTTCATTTTAGCGAAATGAAGGTATGTTAAGGCAAATTATTTCATTCTTTGCATGTTCCATGTAATGAAATATAACCGTGATATAGTTCCATAATTTATTCTACTCTTAGAAGTTAAGAATATTCATATTATTGATTCTTATGTTAAAAGCATGTCTAAATATGTTCCTAAGTCCTTATTAAGGCATACAGAAAAGATGTTAATATTTACGGCATTAACCGAAGGTACAAGAAAATTATGTCATTCAGGATATTTTATTGTGATTCATGCATTTTCATTTGCATTGCATTCATGTTTTACCCAAGATAGTATATTGGGGACGGGAAACGCAGACCACCTGATCAGCTGGATATGATAAATGATAAAGCCTGTGTGGCTTAATGAAGGAAGATGCCTAATTAAGGGCCAATATATATATATATATATATGATTGGGAGGAAGATGCCCTTGTGTGGCCAGTATATATGTATTTACCGCATTATGCATGACATTTAGACATATTATGCCCACAGAGGCTGTTATAGTAAGGAAGATGCCCGATGAGGCCGATGTATAAGTATACTGCATTGTGCATAACATTTAGGCATATGTATTAGGGCCCTCAAAGACATTTACCGTTGGTCAGTTGTTTCGGTTTCAGTTATTGGTATATCCCTGTTATACTATTGTTCATGTCTGACATACTTAGTACATCAGACGTACTGACGTCCCTTTTGTCGGGAGACGCTGTGTTTCATGCCCGCAGGTTCAGTTAAATAGAGTGACAGTTCACGCTAATAGGTTCCGGTTGGTGATATCGAGCACTCTATTTGTTTGAGTTGCGATGCAGTCGTACTCTGTATTTTTGCATATGTATATGGGTATGGCGGGGTCCTGTCCCGTCCTTGTGATGTCATGTATTCTTTAGAGGCTTGTAGACATGTGTCCTGTGGTTAGTTATCATGTGTGTCCTTGTCGGCCTTGGTATGGGTATGTATATATAAAAATTGGATTTCTGGTTAAGATTTCCTATAATGTTCTTCGGCTTAGTCTGTATTTAATTATGATTAGATGGTAAATGTACGAATAGAGGTACCCGGCGGGTGGGATTCGGGTGCCCGTCGCGGTCCTCCGGTTTGGGTCATGACAGTTCAAGGTCAAGGACCTGGGAGAATTGAGGTACTTCCTGGGATAGAGGTATTGAGATCAAAAGAGGGATCCTCCTTAATCAAATAAAGTATGCTTTAGAACTCATTTCAGATATAGGGCTAAGTGGTGCTAAGCCTACTAGCACACTTTTAGAGTCTAATCATAAGTTGACTATTGTGGATTATGACAAGTATACTGGAAAATATGGAGACACAGAACTAAAAGACATCAATGATTATCAAAGGTTAATAGGAAAACTGTTGTATTTGACCATTACCCGGCCTGACATAAGCTTTGCAGAGCAAGTGTTGAGTCAGTTTATGCAGAAAACAAAGCAATCACACTTGGAAGCAACAATAAGGATAATCATGTATATCAAAAGTTCACCAGGTCAAGAAATTTTCTTCAAGAAAGAAATCACTAATCAGATGACCGCCTTATGTGATTCAGATTGGGCAACTTGCCCTAACACAAGAACGTCAATCACAAGCTATGTGATTAAATTGGGTGACTATCATATCCTGGAAATTTATAAAACAGCAAACAGTGAGCATGAGTTTAGCTGAAGCTGACTATAGAACCATGGTTGTTGTTACTACTGAGATTACTTGGTTGGTAGGACTACTAAAAGATTTAGATGTGAAGATATTGATAACCAGTGAAGTTGCATTGTGATAATAAGGCATCTATATGGATTCATTGTAACACTCTGTACTTCCGGGCAATAATTTGAGCCCATACGCAGGCAAGTGGACCTGACCCCAGGAAGTTTATGTTGTACTTGCGTATACTAATAAGGAAATTAGTACATAAAATAATTTTTGGGTTTCACAAGTATGGCGACGGAGATTAATAATAATAATTGTGTATCCTCAAAAGAGGTTATGGACTAGTGTCATATGGCAAGAATTATGACATTAGGTATAAGAGGATTTTATAAGTCGTCGGGATTTAAGTGAATCAAGATCGAGAATTTAGTTGTATGTATAATTAATTAATTATGGGATTAATTAATTATAAGCAGAGGACCATCTCAGTGGAATATTACGTGTTGTTTTATCAGTCAGCGATGCACTGATTCAATTGGAGAAAATGATCGCTGGCAGCATGAAAGCTTCACCAGAATCCACATGCCCTCTTCTCTTCTACAAAACTTAATCCCCTTTCCAATTTTTGTAGAACTCTTTCTCTAAGAAGAGATTTTGCACCTCAGAATTAGAAGGACTGAGTCTTAATTGAAAAATCGCTGGGAGTTCTCGGTCAAATTAGGGATTTCCGTAAGCTTCTGCAAAATAAATTCAGAGCTTTTTGAACCTTAAATCGAGTCCTTAAACAAGCCTTGAGACTCAGAAACCAAGCTGAAGATCTTGGGTCTAAGGAGTTGTGGCTTGAGTCAATTTTTGGGTTCATGTTTCTGCTTGTCGGAGACTGTTTTGGGCGAAAGGTTTTCCGACGATTCTCGTCGCTATGTCTAACCGAGGTAATCTTCCTTGTTCCTAAAGTTTTTACAATTTCAGAATATGATTCCTGCCATTAGCTCTAAAATAATTATCAAAAATGCTAAGTTTTAATTGGGTATTGTCGGAACTACCGTAATTATAAGGTACTGGGATTGCATGTGAAATTATTGTACTGTTTTGAAGATTGTAGCAGAAAAAAGAAGGATTAAGAGGGCTGGTGTTTCGCTTCATGCATAGGTTTCGATATAGAAGAAATATATGTTCTACGCGTACAAGGTGTTTGCTAGAATGTCTCAATGAATATGTTTCTAGTATATTGATTCGATTATGATTTAAATCATCCGTGTGATGTAGATAATCATTCATAGAGCTTACAATGGTCCACAGAATTTAGATAATTTCGACAATAAGGTATGCAAGGCTTTTTCCCTTTTTTGGCATAATTTTATGTGCAAAACGTAACCATCATGTTGCTACATAAATTACTCTACTCTTAGTAGTTAAGAATGATCATGTTATTGACTCTTGGGTTAAAAGCATGTTTAAATATGTTTCTAAGTCCTTATTGAGGCATACGAAAAAGAGATTGATATTCACAGTGTTAGCCAAAGGTACAAAGGATATTGGGCCAGGATGTGTTATTGTCATTCATGCATTCTTATTTGCATTGCATTCATATTACTATATGATAAATATTATATATATATATATATATATATATATATATATATATATATATATATGGGAATTGGGAAACGGAAAAGGCGTTATATACGCACACCACCTGTAGCTGGTACAAACTATCAAAAAAAGAGCCCTAAGAGGCCAATATGATGTGATGATGTGATGCATGTATGGCTTATTGGGACGGGTTGCATATATATATATATATATATATATATATATATATATATATATATACTGCATTTGCATCATGCATACTTTAATTTACCAGTATATGGTATGATGCCCACAGAGGCTGTTATGGTAAGGGAGATGCCCGAAGAGGCTGATGTATATGTATATTGTGTTGTGCATAACATATAGGCATCTGTATTAGGGTCCTCAGAGGCATTTACTGATGTTCAACTGTTTCTATTTCAGTCTATGATATATCTCTGCTATGTTATTTCTTATGCCTGACATACTCGGTACATCAGTCGTACTGACGTCCCTTTTGTCAGGGGACGTTGCGTTCTATACCCGCAGGTTCATATTGAGAGAGTGACGGTTCACATTGGTTGGTTGCGGATTCAGCTGGTATTTGGAGCGCTCTATTCATTTCGGAGTCGTGGTATGTTTTACTTTTTAGAGGCTTGTAGATAGGTGTCATGTGGTTATTTTTCGTGTAAGGCCTTGTCGGCCTTGGTATATAAATGGATAAGTTAGAACTTTATTTAATCTATCAAGGCTCAGTCCGTGTTTAAATATGATAAAAGGTGGAATGTAGATGTGGTGCTCGGCGGGTAGGGTCCGGGTGCCCGTCGCGGCCCTCCGGTTTGGGTCTTGACAAACTTGGTATCAAAGCATGTCTGTCCTAGGGAGTCTACAAGCCGTATCTAGTAGTGTCTTGGTTATTAGTGTATTGCGCGCCACACTTATAAATAGGAGGCTACAGGGCATTTAGAATTATTTACATTCTTTCATAATCTAGATCGTTCGATAGAGCTGAGTCGTGAGAGTATTGGTTCCTAATCACATATTTTCATTTGAACTGCAGTAACGTCCACAATGAGAAACACCTCAGATAATAAGAGTGTGGGTATTGTCGCAAGACAAGATGTTAGACAGATACCCCCCTTTGGTACGGGTCGGAGGGTTACAGAAATTGAAAGAAGAGAGGTGAGTTATACCAAGGACTCAGATCCATCAGAAATCATGTAGTCTATATAGGAGGACCCATCTAAAGATCCATATGAGTCACCTGCTCGAACACCCTCGGTTCCTCCAGCAGGAAGTGGGGTGGGGAGAGTTTCGACTTCACCAAGGACTTTAGTATCAGTGTCGGGCCCCACTGACCGTGGGGTAGGTGGAACAGCCCAGGGACGGGTACAACCGGATTTTTCTCAAATGTCACGCCATGACCGGGTATGCATGTCGCTTAATGACCCCGACCCTTCCAAGGTTCCGGATAGTCCTCAATCTTGGGGATCCATTAATCAAGGCTCGCCGGTATATGTTATGGGATACACGCCGGGGGAAGACAAGAGACAGGCAAGGAGAAGGCGAGTTGGTAGTAAGTATAAGAGGGTTCCACTCTGAAGTGTGTCGGATCGAGGCTCATATATAGGACCAAGATAGGATAGTGCAGATACACCAACAAGAGCATAAGGTTGTCCTAGTACCTATCCCAATAATCCATAAGGTCTTTAAATTAGTTCCCTTAAATTAATGATGTATTTTGTGTAACCGGTATAAGGTTATATATTTGGATTAATCAAAGGAATGCATGAATTTTGTATGTGAATTGATAAGGTTGTTTTGTAGTTTGGTGTGATTTTAGTTAAGTCATGAAATGGCTTTAAAACTGTTTGTATGTATAAGTTAGTCAATGATAACCCTGGTTGAACTGATTTAGGAGTGGTTAATGGGTGTTAGAGATAATTTTGACTTAATATGGATCTAACCTGAGGCTAGGGGTAATCTATAACTTATTGGTTACAGTGAAAAGACTTGTGTAGCTCCTAGTACCTTTTTTCACATAATTACCATAGTAACATTTGTTTAGTATAAGCCTAGAGAGTATGTGGGCTTACTGTTTTTGGTCTTTCCATGTGGTATTCAATGATTTGAAATGATGTAGCCTAAGTGTGGTTTCTTGATAATATGTTGAGTTTCAATTTGATCCCATAATATGATGTTCTTGCTATCAATGCTTTGTTGCCTTCTATAAATGCATACTATGGTGTAAACTGCCCAGTTGTTTCCTGCACTAATTCATTGTGTTCAAAATTATCTAAGTTTGTTTAGACTTGGATCATGTAAGCTTGTATATCTATTTTACCATCTTTGTAGCATGGAGTACATGACTGATTATTTGGAACTATAAGTGTTGAGTATGTCGAGTCTGTATAAACCATTCATGTATCTCTTATGACTTCTACTGGTAATTTAAGTTAGACAACCATCTGTATGCTTTAAATATTATTCATATCCCACTTATAAGTGCAATTCTTGGGTGCTGGTATGTGTATATTTGCTTCAATGACATGTGTGGTTATGATTTTTTTTATTCTGTGATCTGGACATGATTAAAAGACATGTGATTAATCAACTTAGAACTAGTCTATTGAGAAGTTTCTAGGTGCAATTGAGTTAATCCATCTGCCCTTCCTCTGTACTATGTGACATGTTTTGAGGTTGGTATCTGATTCTTCCCTGAAGAGACATGTCATTAAACCTACAGTCTAAAATAGGGATCATGTTGGTATAATTGGTTTCAACTTGACTTCACTCACTGGTTGGCCATAGGTGGCATACTCCTCTTTTATGTTTTTCCCAGGATTGGTTATGGGACATGTACCTGATTATAAGTAAACCTACTAGATATGTTAACAACATTATACCTAGTTTTAAAGTTAGTTTAGGTTGTAAATGAACTTGAAAGAGGCTGTTCATCTATAGTTTCTGTGATAGTATGCCTGCTTGGTTTAATGTATGAATGTTTTGTTGGATTTAAGTTGTTCCTGTCATAAATGTTATAGCCTATGAGTATAAGTTGTGGTCTAACTATATAAAATGTGTGAAGTTGCCAATGAATGGTTTTATATATATTATTTTGTGGGCCCTTTTATATATAAATATGTTGGTCTGATTTGAAATTTGCACCTTTACAGACTAATTTCGCCATTGCTACACTAAATTGGTTGTCTCTTTGCATTCTGGAGAAAGGTTGAGCCTTTGTTAGGATCTTGTGTGTGCTAATGTGATAAAAAAAATGAATCTGTGAGATCACATGTGCATCTTCCCCTTTTGAAATAGTCAAACTAGTGTTTAATATGTTAAGTTAAAACAGAAATCTTGAAACCTGAGTTTATGTACACTTCTATGGATGTTTGGTATATGTTCAGTACAACAACTACTAACTTGAACTCATGCCAAATCATAATCAGGGAACTCATTTTCTAGAGGCAGTATTATCATGTATACTAGAGGGATTGCTAGAAATTAGGTTGGGTCAGGTCTACTGAATTTTGGGAGGTCTGTTACACTCTATCCAGCCCCTGAACCATGTCTCATGCAGCCTTACTCCTCCAGCTTTATTAAGGGTTGTGGTTAGCCTAGGTAAAACTTTAAATGTGATTCTGCTATCTATGGCTATGCTTAGGTACTTGGTTAATCTGTCTAGGTTGCTGTGATTATTACCATTGGTACCTAGCATGTGAAGATATACAGTTGTTATTTGAAGTCACTTGTTGTTATTGTTTGGCTGATGCTTTTGTTGTTACTTGTTGCTGTTGTCCCTGCTACACTTTGATAACAAATGTGCCCATGTTTAACCACATGCTGTTGCCCTCAGGTTGTGACAAATTTGTAGTTGCTGCATAGCAACTTAAACCAGTGCCAGGTTGTTACATGATGTCTCACTCATTTGAAAAAAATATCACCTGAAATGGTTCAAACACTAGCTATAGAACTGTTAAAAGGAACCTATCATGGGATGATAATACAGTTGAAACATGATTAATTATACTGATTTGTTTACTGTTTCAAATAACTAAGATACATATAGGGCTTTTAACTAAACATGCTTCTTAGTTGAGTATGAAGAGTGAATGAGAGTTGCAAGAAGTATGTAATGAATTCATATGTCAACCTATTACTATCATCTAGATAGTCCCATGGATTGAGTTTTGGTAACTAGGTTACTAATCACCTTAGTTAATCTCTACTTAGTTAAAATTAAATTTTTTGAGTTGACATGCTTAAAAGCTATGTTCTGTGGTCTTGTTTGAGAAGCAAATGAGTTAGATCATGTCTGCACACTTAGAATGAGAGTTGCAAGATGCTTAAATCTGATTACTTTTACTTACTTTGTGAAATATGATAAGGATCCTAGGCTTAAAACTTGGGTCCTGCTCATTTCTTGCTTTCTAAGTACTAGGAATATTTCTGTTCTATCTAACAATATCATGATTACATTACATTGTGCTCTAATGAACACACTAGATACCATTTTTCTGTTGTGCATAAACCAATATTGTTAAAATTAATTAAGACCTATAGGCTGTGTTGAATTGTCACCTCAATGGCATGTGTTTCAATAATGAAATGAACTTGAAACTCTTGTGATAAATAGCTAAATTTCCTAGATGTAGTCCTAAGGCTGACCATAGAAAGCATAATGGTAGGATAGTTATCTGGTAATAGGGAGTGTGAACATATGTGTGAATTAATCTTCTTTTTCTCTTCATGGTTGTCTTGTACTCTTGTGACTTGTTCAAAACATCATATTTGCTTTCCTAAAGGCTGATTGTAGTAACAATCAAGCTAGTTTTGCTTAAACTATTTGCATCATGGTTAACTTAGAATTTTCACTTCCATTTAGATTAAGTGCTAAGCTGTAATAATAGCATGAGTTGTATCCATCATCTTGTATATATAAAAAGAATTTGGATTAGACCTATCATCCCAACATTCGAGGACGAATGTTTCTAAGGGAGAGAGGATGTAACACTCCGTACTTCCGGGCAATAATTTGAGCCCATATGCAGGCAAGTGGACCTGACCCCATGAAGTTTATGTTGTACTTGCGTATACTAATAAGGAAATTAGTACATAAAATAATTTTTGAGTTTCACAAGTATGGCAATGGGGATTAATAATAATAATTGTGTATCCCCAAATGAGGTTATGGACTAGTGTCATGGCAAGAATTATGACATTAGGTATAAGAGGATTTTATAAGTCGCCGGGATTTAAGTGAATCAGGATCGAGAATTTAGTTGCGTGTATAATTAATTAATTATGGATTAATTAATTATAAGCAGAGGTCCATCTAAGTGGAATATTACGTGTTGTTTTATCAGTCAGCGGTGCACTGATTCAGTTTGAGAAAAGGATCGCTGGCAGCATGAAAGCTTCACCAGAATCCACATGCCCTCTTCTCTTCTACAAAACTTAATCCCCTTTCCAATTTTTGTAGAACTCTTTCTCTAAGAAGAGATTTTGCACCTCAGAATTAGAAGGACTGAGTCTCAATTGAAAAATCGCTGGGAGTTCTCGGTCAAATTGGGGATTTCCGTAAGCTTCTGCAAAATAAATTCAGAGCTTTTTGAACCTTAAATCGAGTCCTTAAACAAGCCTTGAGACTCAGAAACCAAGCCGAAGATCTTGGGTCTAAGGAGTTGTGGCTTGAGTCGATTTTTGGGTCCTGTTTCTGCTTGTCGGAGACTGTTTTGGGCGAAAGGTTTTTCGACGATTCTCGTCGCTATGTCTAACCGAGGTAATCTTCCTTGTTCCTAAAGTTTTTACAATTTCAGAACATGATTCCTGCCATTAGCTCTAAAATAATTATCAAAAATGCTAAGTTTTAATTGGGTATTGTCGGGACTACCGTAATTGTAAGGTACTGGGATTGCATGTGAAATTGTTATACTGTTTTGAAGATTGTAGCAGTAAAAAGAAGGATTAATAGGGCTGGGTGTTTCGCTTCATGCATAGGTTTCGATAAAGAATGAATATAGGTTCTACACGTATGAGGTGTTTGCTAGAATGTCTCAATGAATCTTTTTCTAGTATATTGATTCGATTATGATTTAAATCATCTGTGTGATGTAAATAATCATTCATAGAGCTTACAGGGGTCCACAAAATTTAGATAATTTCGACAACAAGGTATGCAACGCTTTTTCCTTTTTTTGGCATAATTCTATGTGTGAAACGTAACCATCATGTTGCTACATAAATTACTTAACTCTTAGTAGTTAAGAATGATCATGTTATTGACTCTTGGGTTAAAAGCCTGTTTAAACATGTTTCTAAGTCCTTATTGAGGCATACAGAAAAGAGATTGATATTCACAGTGTTAGCCAAAGGTACAAGGATATTGGGCCAGGATGTGTTATTGTCATTCATGCATTCTCATTTGCATTGCATTCATATATTACCCTGGACCACTTGTGCTGTGCACATTACTATATGGTAAATATTATATATATATATATATATATATATATATATATATATATATATATATATATATATATATATATATATATGGGAATTGGGAAAAGGGAAAGGTGTTATATACGCACACCACCTGCAGCTGGTACAGACTATCAAAAAAAGAGCCCTAAGAGGCCAATATGATGTGATGTGATGCATGTATGGCTTATTGGGACGGGTTGCACGATCTGCAACACTAACATTTATTGGGACGGGTTGCACGATCCACAACACTAACATTTATTGGGACGGGTTGCACGATCCGCAACACTAACATATATATGATATATATATATATATATACCGCATTTGCATCATGCATACTTTCATTTACCAGTATATGGTATTTGGAGTGCTCTATTCGTTTCGGAGTCGTGGTATGTTCTACTCTTTAGAGGCTTGTAGATAGGTGTCCTGTGGTTAGTTGTCGTGTAAGGCCTTGTCGGCCTTGGTATATAAACGGATAAGTTGGAACTTTATTTAATCTATCACGGCTCAGTCCGTGTTTAAATATGTTAAAGGGTGGAGTGTAGATGTGGTGCCCGGCGGGTAGGGTCCGGGTGCCCGTCGCGGCCCTCCGATTTGGGTCGTGACATGCATGCAATCCAATATTCCATAAGAGAACAAAGCGTATTGAGATATATTATCACTTTGTGAGGGAAAGGTTAAAGAGGGTCTGATAAACCATAACACCTTTCAACAAAGGAGCAGTTGTCAGATTTGCTTTAAAAAAGTGTTAGGAGTGTCACAACATCAAAACCTATTGACCAAGCTTGGAGCATTGGTGTTTACCATTCTCTAGCTTGAGGGGAGTGTGGAAATAATAGGAATAGTTATGCACTAAAAGGAAGGATAGTTATGTAACTTCCTAATTTTTTCTTTTCTGTTAGTAGCTCACATGTGTGATAAATATCTCCTGTCCTTGTAGCAGAGTTACAATAGACCTTGTAGTCCGACCCTTCCCCGGACTCCGCGCATAGCGGGAGCTTAGTGCACCGGGCTGCCCTTGTAGCAGAGTTAGTTACACATTGATAGAACAATCAACTTCTTCCTTCTCTCTAATGGCTTCTCTCTAACCAGCTTCATCACTTTCCATGTCTATGAATTTGACTGTGATCTAATCATTTAGACTGAAAATCATTAGGGGATAGGAGGTTGTGATGTTGTGTTATGCTTATTCTCTCTCCCATTGGTGCAGACGGAGAGTTTGTCTAATTCGAAGTTCTCTAAATGTTTTTTTTAAGGAAAAAGTAGTGTAACCTTTTGAGGGTGTTCAGAATTGAATCTGTAACAAAGACTTCAGTTCTCTTTTCTGAATGCTAAAAGGTTCAATTTGATCTTTTGCAGATATTATCCAACTGAAGTGGATGAATGGACGCTGATTCGGATAAAGATTTAATAAGTGATTTGCCTCAAAGTATCATAGAAACCATCCTGATAAAAGTTCCATTACTCGATGCTGTAAGGACCAGCATATTATCAAGAAAATGGAGATACAAGTGGGCAACCATTACACATCTTGTTTTTAATGACACTTTTCTGACTTCTTCCCATGACAAATCAATTATCAGTTGCAATCTTGTAATCCCCTCTCCTTACAGTCGAGTGGCCCATTGCCTGCTTCTTCATGACAGACCGATTCAGAAATTTGAATTGAATAGTTCCTACTCGCCAACTTCTCCTGATTTAGATCAATGGCTACTTTTCCTTTCTCGTAAAGATATAAAAAGAGTTGATTATTGATATAGGAGACGATGACTGGTTTAGAGCACCTTCTTATCTGTTCTTTTGTCCTAAGTTGGCTCATTTGGTGCTTGTTCGATGTGAATTAAACCCTCCTCCAAATTTCAAAGGCTTCTTAAGTTTGAAGCACCTTAGTCTCCAGCAAGTGATCATTCCTCATCATGATATTGAAATTCTGATCTCCAGTTGTCCTCTTCTTGAGAGCTTGACATTGTCATATTTTGATAGTTTGGCGCATACTATTCGAGCTCCAAATCTCAAATATTTGAATTTGGAAGGTGAATTTAAGGATATACGTCTTGAGAATACTCCGAATCTGGTCGGTATTTCAGTTGATATGTATATGACTGATGATATAGCTGAGCACTTTGAACAAAGCTCAGGTTGCAATTTTGACAAGTTTCTTGGTGTTCCTTGCCTGGAGAGGCTTATTGGCCATATTTACTTCACTAAAGTAAGGTCTCTTCCTAAATTTCTTGTAGTGGTAGCATAAAATACTTTCATACATTTCTTTTGAGGAAATGACAAAAATGGTCCCTTATGTTTGAGGATAGGTTCAAAATAATCAGTGTACACTTAACAATTTTGATCCCTTAAGTTTGTCAAAAGTTTAACACTTTTAGTTCCGTCAAATATTTACTGAACTCTGTCTGTTAGATTCAAAATAATGGGAAAAAAAAAAGAAATTAGCGGAATTCACATTTAGAGGTACAATTTTTTATAATTTTTTGTTATTTTAAATTTATTTCTAGAGTCTTCTGCAAATTTTGAGGTGTAACTTCTGCTATTTTTTAATATCTTCTTAGTGTTTAGTACAGTTTTTTGTGTTGCCATATTTTAGAATTTGATGGGACTTTCATGATATTTATAGTTAAAAAAAATTCCCACAATTTTCAGCAAATCTAACTTTGGTAATATTTTACGGTTAATAAAAGTAATGACTTAAAGGACAAAAACTGTTAAGTGTATACTTGAGGGACTATTTTAAACCTATTCTCAAACATATGGACCATTTTTCATTTTCTCCATTTCTTTTTCCGGAAATATTTATACTACAAATTGAATATCGAAAGTCTTACCCTCCTCTCACCCTTCCTCTTTCTCTATCTATCTTTGTGCAGTATTTGAGTATAGGTAATGAGCAAGGAAGCTTTCCCGTTATGTATCAAAATCTGAAGTTCATTGAACTGTACCAAGTTAGTTTTGAAGACATGAAAGAGTTACTTGTTGTGCTTCGCTTGATTGTGAACAACCCTAATCTAGAGGAGCTTCAAATATCAGTAAGTATTTGTCAAAATGCTTGATTACTTATTCTAAACAATATAGATCTTCACAAAATGTTCTTGTTTATGCACCTTTACTTTGTCAGAGTTCCTCAATTACAACTACGACCGATATTTATGATCTGGATTTTTGGGAGAAAGACTGGCCTTCTGACTGCACTTTCAGTATTGTGCATATGACTGATTTCTCCGGTCTTCCGCATGAAATTGCGTTTATCAAATTCTTACTTGGACATTCGCCTGTGCTTGAACAAATGATTGTTGCTCCTACTATATATGTCACGGATAAAGTGGTGAAAATGTTGATCGATTTGTTAACTTTTCGACGGGCTTCTCCTCTAGCTACAGTCAAAATTGTTCAAGAGTCAATGATATTCCACTTTGTAAAGATTATTAGTATATTCTTAGGATAGTCTACCTTAATAGTAGCCTAGATTGGTTCCTATATTGTTGTGTGTGTATATATATATATATATATATATATATATATATTGTATTCTTGGAATGAAATAAATCATGGAAAACATTTCCTTCATAGTATCAAAAGCCACAATTTTTTTCTCTACTCGGCTAAACCCACCCCCTCTAAGCCGAAAACCCTACCGATTTTTTGCCAAACCCTATTTTTTGTTCAACGCATCCTCTCTCAAACCCTAGTTAGGGTTCCACCACCCCCTCCCCTAGTCGAGCATACCAAGTCATAGACCATATTATTCCTCCCAAGTCTCCATAGGAGACCGCCGTTGTTGACAAAGCTATATGGTCTCGCTTAGATGCTATAGTCCTTCAATGAATTTACGGCACTATCTCTAATGACCCGTTGCACACCATTTTGGAATCGGACTCTACGACTCAACAAGCTTGGGAGCTTTCGCAAAATATTTTTCAAGATAATAAAATTTCTCGGGCAGTATATCTTGAAAACCAATTCATCAATGTCAAATTGGATGATTTTTCAAGCGTCTCCGCATATTGTCAAGAGTTGAAAATGCTTGTCGGTCAACTATCAAATGTTGGTGCGCCGATGACGAATCAAAGGTTAGTTCTCCAATTGATTGCGGGATTGAATGAACAATTTAATGGTGTTGCTACATTCATTCAACAAAGCAATCCCTTACCACCATTCTATGAGGCTCGTTCGAGATTAATTCTTGAAGAAACCCGGAAACAAAAACAGGCGACGGAGGCGACAACCAATGCCGGCACCACTCTTATTTCCACCAACAATTATACCGATGATTTTGGTACTCAAAATTCTTGTTCGGGCAGTGGTACTAACCGATAAAATAATGGGCCAAAAGGGGTCAAAATGGTAACAATAACAAAGGAAAAAATATTGATGGAAAAGGATGAGGTCGGGGTAGAGGACAAGCCGCCGGTGGCGGCAACAACCGCGTCTAGCAGGGCCAAAACAAACCCCACTGGCAGCAGCCCAACCAGCCGGCGGGCAGTGGCACCGTGGGGCTGGCAGCCACAACAGTCCTCCCTGCATGTACCCCACGGCTCAGTGAGCCCGACCTCCTCTAGCATCTAGGCAGCCCGGGGTTTTCAGTCGTCCGCAGCAAGCTTTTGCAGCCAATGGACCATCTTCCCCAAGTTATGCTCCCACGGATATCGAGCAAGCCATGAACAACATGAATCTCAATATTCACAACGATTCGTGGTACACGGACACGGGGGCAACATCACACATGACGACATCTCAAGGTACTCTCTCGTCTTATTTTAATATGATCAATAATAAAAATATTATCGTTGGTAGTGGGCAGGAAATTCCAATTCATGGTATTGGTCAATTAAACCTCCCCCCCATCCACCTTTACATTTGAAAAAATGTCCTACATGCAACCAAACGTATTAAAAACTTGATATATGTACATCGTTTCACAACTGACAACAATGTTTATGTTAATTTTGATCTGTTTGGGTTTTCTGTGAAAGATTTTCATACGGGGATGCCACTAATGAGATGTAATAGCACTGGGGATTCATATCACATCACCGCCACCACCAACAACCAAGTCACAAATCCATCAACTTTTGTTGTCATTTATCCTATTTTATGGCATAACCGATTGGGACACCCGGGAGCACCGGTGTTCAATTTTCTTAGAAAAAATAAATTTGTTGACTGTAATAAACTTGTGGACTCTCATGTTTGTCAGGTTTGTGATTTTGGGAAGCATGTGTTGACACCCAATTTTGTCCCATCTTTTATGATTTTATTCGTAATTTTTAATATTTTTGACACTTTTAAAATAATTTTAAAATATAGGCATATATGTGTGCATCTTCGTATTATTATTATTATTCGCATATTTTATATCATTTGCATTTTATAATAATCATAAGTTATCCATAATATTCTATATTATTTTATTCTCGCAAAATTGCATCGCATTTCCCTTTTATTAAGCATTAAGCATCTCGCAAATATTATATTTTATTATTATCACGTCGTTATTTTTTTAAAATAATTCACATCTTTTACAAAACAAGAAAAAAAATATATTTTAATATTAAACCCCTCTTATATATTTTTCATAACCCTTTTTTTTATATTTAACCCAAAACAATTTCTACCCAACCTAAATTAAAACCCATTTTTTTCTGGCCCAAGCCCAAAACTCCCCAATTAAATTCTCTTATACCCAAACCCAAAACAATTAAACCCAACACCACAAGCCAAAACTCCCCAATTAAATTCCCTATACCCAAACCCAAAACAATTCTACCCAAACAAAACTCCCAAGCCCAACCGGCCCAACCCCTTTATTTCCACCAAACTCCCCATTCTCCCCTTTCCCAAGCCCAATCGAACCGGTCCAGCCCAAGCCTAAATCCCTTACCCCTTTTAATCCCCCAAACCAAAAATCAGAAAAAGAAAAAACCAAAAATCGAACCCTACCCTTACCAAAGCCGCCGACCCCACACCCCCATACCAGCGACCCCACGTCGCCGGTCACCTCACCCCTGCCGCCACCAACCCCCCTCTGTTACGCTGACACCCCTAAAACCCGCGACCCATGCCCCTCAAATCCGCGATTTTCTTTACCTTTAATTCGAATTCAAACTCGTTTTTTAGGGGGGAATCCACCTATAAATACCCCATGATTGTTCTTCATTTAGAGAGGGGAAAAAGGAGGATTTTCGGAGAAGAAAAAAGAGATTTTGGAAGGATTTTCGGAATATACATAAAATACTTTGTTGTGTTCTTGAGTTTAAAGCATTTTGGCTTCTTTGTTGTTCAAGAATCAAGTCCGAAAAGGTTTGTCATCCCCTTTGATTCTCTCGATTTTTTTCATCGATTTGGTCCGTCGAATCTTGCTCGTAACATTTTCAGAATTCTTGCATTTCATATTTATGTATGTTGGTTATCTGAATTTGGTGTTAAGATTTGATTTGGATCACCGATTGGTCAGTTATTGATTCGCCAGTCGACCCGATTTGAATTTCCAAATTTCTTGCATTGTTGTTGTTGTTATCATTGGTTATCTGAAATTGTTGAATTTATTTGATTCCGGGTTGCAACACTGATCCGGGTCGGGTCACTGATCCGGGTCGGGTCGACCCGGTTGGGTAACATTTCCAGAATTCTTGCATTTCATATTCTTGTTATTGGTTATCTGAATTTGGTGTTAAAATCTGATTTGGGTTTGGATTATTTGATTTCGGATTCGGATCACTGATTCGGGTCGGGTCGGGTCACTGACCCTGATCGGGTCGATCCGATTTGGATATTTTCAGAATTCTTGCATTTCATATTTTTGTATGTTGGTTATCTGGAATTGATAGAATTATTTGATGACGGGTTGAATCTCCTATTGAATTCAGATTCTGGCCTGGTCAATCGACCGGTTTGAATTTCCAAATCTCTTGCATTGTTCTTTGTGGTTACTATTGGTTATCTGAAAAATTGAAAAAGTCCGATTCGGGTTGGCAGACCGATTCGGTCGGTCATCGACCGGATCGGTCGACCCGATTTTTGGCGTATTTCAGATTATGGCATTTTTCATACTGTTTGCTAGTTATCTAAAAATCTGAATTTCGATTTTCATTCGTCATTGTTCATGATCCGGTCGGATTTTTCCATAAATACCTCTTAATCTCGTTCGGGTCCAACATTTCAGAATTTGGTTCGGATAATTTAATTGCTCACTGCTCGCTTCTTTGGCACTGTTTTATTGTTTTATTCGCATCTAGGCCGATGAAATTGAAATCGAGGCTGCACTTTTTCGGTTTCTGTTCCAAAGATTAATTCTCTCGTTTGATTTGCCCTGTTTGATTTCTTTGTTTTGATAGTTTCTTGATTTACTTTCCGTGTTATTTCTTTGTTTCTAAATACCGCATTTAGGTGATGAAATTGAATTCAAGGCCACGCTTCGTTTCTCTGTTTTAGTTCTTGTTTTAAACATCCGTCATGACGGATATCAACATTTCTTGTTTTGAACAAATACCGCGTCTGTTGGTATTTGTTTTCGCTTGATTCTTGCTCGGATTGATTATTGTTTTTTTGCTTTTTACGTTTTCTTGTTTTAAAATAAACACCGCACCTTTCAGATATTGCTTTCTGTTTTAGTCCACTGTTTCAAAGATTAAAATATCGATTTCTTGTTTTCTTGCTTTTAAATTAAACACCGTGATCTTTTGGAAATTGTTTTTACGCTCTTTGTTCTCGCATCTTTATCGCTATCGCCAAGCTGCTCCGATTTTATTTTTTACTGATTTGAACACGATACCACACTGGCCGATGAAAAATATCCGTCGATTTTGAGGCCTACACAGTTGCAAAGACGGAAATATAACTTCTGGGCAAGGATGAAGACTTAAACCTTTTATCCGAGATCAACATGTTTAGTAGGCGAGGTGACTAAAATAACCAGCAAGTTATATATTCGCAGCCACGACGTGATTATAGTGATCTTTTCTATTTCACCCGAGAGACCGACACGTTTAGTAGGCGAGGCAATCAAAATAAACTACATTAGTCATATGTTTGCAGCCACGACGTGATTGGAATGTTCTTTTCAAAATTTAAGTCTGAGCCCTCCGCGATCAAAACATTCACTGTTTTGAATACGGATATGAAGTTATTTGTATTTGTATGTTTCTAACCGTTTGTTCTTGACAGCTTGCAGGGACTAAAGTAAATAACGACAAATATTCCTCGGAGTTTATTTATTGTTATTTCTTTCTTTAATTCAGCTTTTATTCCGCTTTGTATTGTAATATTATTTATCGCATTTATGTAACTATTGAAATGCTTAGAATAGGCAAACTTAGGATTAATTCATAGGGTAGTTTAAGATTTGAAACCCGTCGCTAGCTTATTTATTTGTAGGCTCGCAAACTTAGAAATCCTTCGCTAGTTTATTTATTTTAGGCTCGTCACGCGTATTCAAGATTTTCAAAACAACTTTTGTCATCTTTTATTTGCTTTATTAATCATACCGCATAAGTTTATCTTTTGTCAATTTACAATTCATTGATTCCCAAAATTTTACTTCTTTGGCATTATAAATAAATTGTTTTACTATCAATTGTCAAATACATATTTTTTCCAACTCTACATGTATTTCTCTTTAGATATCATATAAATGCATATTTGAAAAATCTCTACATTCATCTATTTTTTAAAATGCATCTCTTTTTTATTAATTATTTGCAAACATCTTTTAACTTCATGCTTCAAACATGCATTTTTTCTAGTAATAATTAATCTGAATTTGATCGGATAACCGCAAGTTAGCGGATCTTAAAGGATGCCTAACCCCTTCCCTTTAGGATAATAAAGAACCCTTACCTAGAATCTCGCTAGTTTCGCAGACCTTAAAATTGGAGTTACATGGCAGCACTTAGTTTAAATATTTAGGTGTCCTAATTCACCGTAAAAATAATTAGGTGGCGACTCCTCAACCCTTTTACCCAGGAATCACCGGACACGTCCGCGCTCCGCTTTGACCCGAGCCGGGTCAAAATAGGGCGCTACAGCATGGCGACTCCGCTGGGGATTTTTCAGGTTCCTAACCATAGCAAATTCAGGTTAATTATAATTGTGCTTTACTTTCACTCTTTGTTTGATGTAATGCTTTGATTTGTTTCCTTTATGAAATTTTTTGCATGCATAACTGCTTTAATTTCTATATTTTTATTGCTTATCATAAATTGGCATTTCGTTCATATTTCTTCCACTGGAAAATTGACACTATCACACACTACACGCGAGGTGTGTTTTACGCACCTCAAATTTCTTTCAATCTACCAAAATTTAGGAGAGTTGGCGTATGCGGAGTGACCGGACCATCTGGTGGCCGCGTAGCCTTCTCACTCGAGTAGTCCGCTCGGGAACCTTGTGTCTAGTCAGCCAAATCTTAGAAAATATAAGATAGAGCTATACCACCCTTTATTTTAAGTCATGCATGCATACACCTTAGGTGGGTCGATCCTTGGTATCGACTCCATAATTAAGAAATCCGCCAAAGATGTCTACGGGTCTCACAACCCAACGACCAATCATCATATTATGTGTAGCGTGATAAGGATAGACTCATCCAAGACTAATCATGACATGCTGAAATTGGAAAATGTACATTCATTTTGTCTCATTTCCAACAAAGCATTGCAGTTTTGCAGCTTGGATCAAATCTGTCGTAATCCCAAGCATATCTAGCGTTTAGGCCCACCTCCGGCATAAGGGAGGCCCCATGCATATTAGGATGCGCATTTAATTGTCTTACAATCATTTTGTTATTTTCTACTGCTTTCCACTATGTGTATAGTATTTGAATCAATAATTACTCACCTTATACTAATTTGGTTTTCTTCGTTTTCAGAGATTCATTTTGCCTTATTTATTTCCCCAAAGTTGATTCGTGTTGACTAAAATCATGAGCACCCCATCTGTTATTTCCCAATCATGTCTATCCAAATTGTATTAGTACTTAATGAAAAAACGCGATTTAAATTGAGGCCTGAATCACATATATGCATTTAATGTGTTTTGCCTCTACCTTTTGAAGGCTTAAAATGACAAATCTTCATTGCTTTTGCTATTTTAAAATCTGCTTTGTTTAAATAATTTTCCTTTCTTTTTTCATCATGCAAACTAATTTGTCGGCAATATGTGACATATAATGAAACAAGCAAACAAAGTCTCAAACAACAAGCAAGGCTTCGAAGAATATAAGGAAGACTCACAACCGGATGAATTGAGGCATTTTGGGAATAAGTCAAAGCCAGATTTGGATGAAACATCGAGATGGTTGATAGTTACAAACATTGGCACGGACGTTTGCCATTTGTACTCTTAGGCAACTGCACTACAATCTGGACTTCTACTAGGGCAATGCTATACCTTTCAAAGTCAGTGGATCTGTAATCACATACTAAGAGACTGATTGATGAAAAGCAGATGGACGCAGTTGTCCGGGGCAACCTTATCAGAATAGAATGGCCAAAAACCATCAATGCAGATGCAGTGAAGAGATACCATATCTAAGATTAGTTATTCTCTATGTAATGCATTTCTTATGTTATAAAAATTGCGCTCCCAGGCGGGATACGCAAAGGAACCCATGTAGGGTTCCGTTTCTTTAGATCACAAATTTCCCAAATCACATTTCTTTGTAACCTGAACTACGTTATGACCTGATTCCCTCGGCGGGATACGTAGGCGGCCACATCGGCTTCGGTCCCACCAAAAAAAAAAAAAAAAAAAAAACCTTACAATCCCCTTTTACTTGTAATGAACTACGTCACGACCTGATTCCCTCATGGGGATACGTAGGCGGCCTAAATCGGCTTCGGTCCCACCATTAGGAAATATTTTCTCCTTTATCTCACAAAGGACAAAATACACCCATCTGATCACCCTGATAAGACATGCAAGCAACCCAGACAAGACTCGGTTGTCCGTTCGAAAGTTCATCATACTCACATATCGGAAACTGGGGCATTATTAAGGGATCACTGCCAGAGGACGCCGATAAACATGAAAATCATCGGCAAACTAAGTCTTCAGCCATAAGAGGATTTTGGATAAGACGTTTGCTTTGTTTCACCGCATGTCACTACTCGACAGACATTTACATATATGCATACTTTCTTATAAGCAATTTATTTTTAACAAATATTTTCATTAGAGTTTGACAAGATTTTTTTTAATATGCAGCAAATTATTTTCAACAAATATTCTCATTAGAGTTCGACAAGAACTTTTTAATGATAAGCATACTTTCTTATAAATAAATTATTTTCAACAAATGTTTTCATTAACGGTTAGCCAGGACTGGGAACCAGACAGGGGTTACAGGTCCGAATCAGCAGGACATGCAGCTATCAAGAGCCAAAGCTATAAAGTCAACGCGAATCAACCGCCCCTCCCCCAAACTCACAAATTTTCTTTGAGTACAGGTTCTTCAGGTTGAAAAAGTAGGGAAACCACATCACTTATGATCAATTCCCCAAAGAATTTGACGATCGCAACTCACTACAAGGATTACGTTCTGTTTTGCATTTATACGAAGACATCATCTTGACCTACAGTGGTCCCGACTATTATGTCTGCGCCAAAGATGTTATTTCAAATCACAAGGAGCGACAACCACGGCAAACCCGACGGCAAAGACGTCGCGTCACATTATCGCCCGTGCCAGGGCGACATTTCTATTCACAGTCCACATGAGTTTGGATCGGCAAAGATTCAAAGACAACGTGGAACCCTATTACGACAAGCGGCGGCAAGGACGTCACTTACATCTCTTACAACAGGACAACATTACAATAACGTCATCGACGTTACGGCAACACAACAACTATCTTCTACAGCGTCTCAACGACGTCAACAACATTACAACGACGTCTTCAACACAACACGTCGATCCAACGACGTCATTTCAGGCGCCCACCTCATAATACGAGTATTTTAATTTCAGTCAGGCGCCCACCTTATAACAAGGGAATTTTAATTTCAGTCAGGCGCCCACCTTATAACAAGGGAATTTTAATTTCAGTCAGGCGCCCACCTTATAACAAGGGAATTTTAATTTCGATCGGCGCCCACCTTATAACAAGGGAATTTTAATTTGATCCGCGCCCACCTTATAACAAGGGAATTTTAATTTGACCAGCGCCCACCTTATAACAAGGAATTTTAATTTGATCAGCGCCCACCTTATAACAAGGAATTTTAATTTCAGTCAGGCGCCCACCTTACAACAAGGGAATTTTAATTTCAGTCAGGCGCCCACCTTACAACAAGGGAATTTTAATTTCAGTCAGGCGCCCACCTTACAACAAGGGAATTTTAATTTCAGTCAGGCGCCCACCTTACAACAAGGGAATTTTAATTTCAGTCAGGCGCCCACCTTACAACAAGGAATTTTAATTTCAACAGCGCCCACCTTACAACAAGGAATTTTAATTTGATCGGCGCCCACCTTACAACAAGGAATTTTAATTTGATCAGCGCCCACCTTATAACGAGGGTATTTTAATTTGACCAGCGCCCACCTCCTAATGCGGTATTTCCAAGTTATTTTCTACAATATTTTCTCGTGATTATACACTAATTATATCTTAAGCTTTAGTTTGCAGGAGTTTTTAGTTTGCGGGAACTTCATCACAAATGGGACTATCTCTTACGACGAACCGAGGCAATTTGGTCAACGACCTACTAACGTCGATCCGCTCTTTCCCATTAGTTTCTCACATCTGCGAAGGTGTCATCCTAGGTCGAAACCTTTGGGGCATTGTTTCTTGAATGTGCACCATCTTTTTGCAACTTCATTTCCCCCCGGGGATTCTATTTCTTACCATGCAGTCCCGATGATCGGGACAAAATTGGCTACTCAGTCAACTTCTTTGGCCGAAAACTCTTTCATCGTCTCCGTCCAAAGAGGGGCATCTGTTGACACCCAATTTTGTCCCATCTTTTATGATTTTATTCGTAATTTTTAATATTTTTGACACTTTTAAAATAATTTTAAAATATAGGCATATATGTGTGCATCTTCGTATTATTATTATTATTCGCATATTTTATATCATTTGCATTTTATAATAATCATAAGTTATCCATAATATTCTATATTATTTTATTCTCGCAAAATTGCATCGCATTTCCCTTTTATTAAGCATTAAGCATCTCGCAAATATTATATTTTATTATTATCACGTCGTTATTTTTTTAAAATAATTCACATCTTTTACAAAACAAGAAAAAAAATATATTTTAATATTAAACCCCTCTTATATATTTTTCATAACCCTTTTTTTTTATTTTTTAACCCAAAACAATTTCTACCCAACCTAAATTAAAACCCATTTTTTTCGTCCAAGCCCAAAACTCCCCAATTAAATTCCCTTATACCCAAACCCAAAACAATTAAACCCAACACCACAAGCCAAAACTCCCCAATTAAATTCCCCTATACCCAAACCCAAAACAATTCTACCCAAACAAAAAAACTCCCAAGCCCAACCGGCCCAACCCCTTTATTTCCACCAAACTCCCCATTCTCCCCTTTCCCAAGCCCAATCGAACCGGTCCAAATTCAAGCCCAAATCCCTTACCCCTTTTAATCCCCCCAAACCAAAAAATCAGAAAAAGAAAAAACCAAAAACCGAACCCTACCCTTACCAAAGCCGCCGACCCCACACCCCCATACCGGCGACCCCACGTCGCCGGTCACCTCACCCCTGCCGCCACCAACCCCCCTCTGTTACGCTGACACCCCTAAAACCCGCGACCCATGCCCCTCAAATCCGCGATTTTCTTTACCTTTAATTCGAATTCAAACTCGTTTTTTAGGGGGGAATCCACCTATAAATACCCCATGATTGTTCTTCATTTAGAGAGGGGAAAAAGGAGGATTTTCGGAGAAGAAAAAAGAGATTTTGGAAGGATTTTCGGAATATACATAAAATACTTTGTTGTGTTCTTGAGTTTAAAGCATTTTGGCTTCTTTGTTGTTCAAGAATCAAGTCCGAAAAGGTTTGTCATCCCCTTTGATTCTCTGATTTTTTTCACTGATTTCGGGTCGGGTAACATTTTCAGAATTCTTGCATTTCATATTTATGTATGTTGGTTATCTGAATTTGGTGTTAAGATTTGATTTGGATCACTGATTTCGGGTCGGGTTACTGACCCGGGTCGGGTCGACCCGATTTGAATTTCCAAATTTCTTGCATTGTTGCTGTTGTTATCATTGGTTATCTGAAATTGTTGAATTTATTTGATTCCGGGTTGCAACACTGATCCGGTCAGATCATCGATCCGGTCGGTCGACTTGATTGGGTAACATTTCGAAATTCTTGCATTTCATATTCTTGTTATTGGTTATCTGAATTTGGTGTTAAAATCGATTTGGGTTTGGATTATTTGATTTGGATTCGGATCATCGATTCGGTCGTCATCGACCGGATCGGGTCGATCCGATTTGGATATTTTCAGAATTCTTGCATTTCATATTTTTGTATGTTGGTTATCTGGAATTGATAGAATTATTTGATGACGGGTTGAATCTCCTATTCGGGTCGGGTTACTGACCCGGGTCGGGTCGACCCGGTTTGAATTTCCAAATCTCTTGCATTGTTGCTGTGGTTACTATTGGTTATCCAAAAATTGAAAAAGTCCGATTCGGGTTGGCATCGATTCGGTCGGTCATCGACGGACGGTCGACCCGATTTTTGGCGTATTCTCAGATTCTGGCTTTTTTCATACCTGTTTGCTAGTTATCTAAAAAATCTGAATTTTTGATTTTCATTCGGGTCGCTGTTCATGATCCGGGTCGGATTTTTCCATAAATACCTCTTAATCCTGTTCTTGCCCAACATTTGTAATTTGGTTGGATAATTTAATTGCTCACCGCTCGTTTCTTTGGCAATCGCTTTTATTGTTTTATTCGCATCTAGGCCGATGAAATTGAAATCGAGGCCGCACTTTTTCGGTTCTGTTCCAAAGATTAATTCTCTGTTTGATTTGCCTGTTTTGATTTCTTTGTTTTGATAGTTTCTTGATTTACATTCCGTGTTATTTCTTGTTTCTAAATACCGCATTTAGGTGATGAAATTGAATTCAAGGCCACGCTTTTCGTTTCTCTGTTTTCGGTTCTTTGTTTTAAACATCCGTGCGACGGATATCACTGCTTTTCTTGCTTTTGAACAAATACCGCTGGCCTGTTCGGGCGTTTCGCTTCGCCATTGCTCGGATTGATTATTGTTTTTACTGCTTTTTACGTTTCTTTGTTTTAAAATAAACACCGCACCTTTCGAGATATTGCTTTCTGTTTTAGTCCACTGTTTCAAAGATTAAAATATCCGATTTATCGCTTTTCTTGCTTTTAAATTAAACACCGCGTCTTTTTGGAAATTGTTTTTACGCTCTTGTTCTCAAGCATCGCTACTGCCAAGCTTTGTTCGATTTTAAATTTTCTTGATTTGAACACGATACTACACCGGCCGATGAAAAATATCCGTCGATTTTGAGGCCTACGATTGCAAAGACGGAAATATAACTTCGGGCAAGGATGAAGACTTAAACCTTTTATCCGAGATCAACATGTTTAGTAGGCGAGGTGACTAAAATAACCAAACAAGTTATATATTCGCAGCCACGACGTGATTATAGTGATCTTTTCTATTTCACCCGAGAGACCGACACGTTTAGTAGGCGAGGCAATCAAAATAAACTACATTAGTCATATGTTTGCAGCCACGACGTGATTGGAATGTTCTTTTCAAAATTTAAGTCTGAGCCCTCCGCGATCAAAACATTCACTGTTTTGAATACGGATATGAAGTTATTTGTATTTGTATGTTTCTAACCGTTTGTTCTTGACAGCTTGCAGGGACTAAAGTAAATAACGACAAATATTCCTCGGAGTTTATTTATTGTTATTTCTTTCTTTAATTCAGCTTTTATTCCGCTTTGTATTGTAATATTATTTATCGCACTTATGTAACTATTGAAATGCTTAGAATAGGCAAACTTAGGATTAATTCATAGGGTAGTTTAAGATTTGAAACCCGTCGCTAGCTTATTTATTTGTAGGCTCGCAAACTTAGAAATCCTTCGCTAGTTTATTTATTTTAGGCTCGTCACGCGTATTCAAGATTTTCAAAACAACTTTTGTCATCTTTTATTTGCTTTATTAATCATACCGCATAAGTTTATCTTTTGTCAATTTACAATTCATTGATTCCCAAAATTTTACTTCTTTGGCATTATAAATAAATTGTTTTACTATCAATTGTCAAATACATATTTTTTCCAACTCTACATGTATTTCTCTTTAGATATCATATAAATGCATATTTGAAAAATCTCTACATTCATCTATTTTTAAAATGCATCTCTTTTTATTAATTATTTGCAAACATCTTTTAACTTCATGCTTCAAACATGCATTTTTTCTAGTAATAATTAATCAATTTGATCGGATAACCGCAAGTTAGCGGATCTTAAAGGATGCCTAACCCCTTCCCTTTAGGATAATAAAGAACCCTTACCTAGAATCTCGCTAGTTTCATGGACCTTAAAATTGGAGTTACATGGCAAAGACTTAGTTTAAATATTTAGGTGTCCTAATTCACCGTAAAAATAATTAGGTGGCGACTCCTCAACCCTTTTACCCAGGAATCACCGGACACGTCCGCGCTCCGCTTTGACCCGAGCCGGGTCAAAATAGGGCGCTACAGCATGGCGACTCCGCTGGGGATTTTTCAGGTTCCTAACCATAGCAAATTCAGGTTAATTATAATTGTGCTTTACTTTCACTCTTTGTTTGATGTAATGCTTTGATTTGTTTCCTTTATGAAATTTTTTGCATGCATAACTGCTTTAATTTCTATATTTTTATTGCTTATCATAAATTGGCATTTCGTTCATATTTCTTCCACTCTGGAAAATTGACACTATCACACACTACACGCGAGGTGTGTTTTACGCACCCGCAAATTTCTTTCAATCTACCAAAATTTAGGAGAGTTGGCGTATGCGCGGAGTGACCGGACCATCTGGTGGCCGCGTAGCCTTCTCACTCGAGTAGTCCGCTCGGGAACCTTGTGTCTAGTCAGCCAAATCTTAGAAAATATAAGATAGAGCTATACCACCCTTTATTTTAAGTCATGCATGCATACACCTTAGGTGGGTCGATCCTTGGTATCGACTCCATAATTAAGAAATCCGCCAAAGATGTCTACGGGTCTCACAACCCAACGACCAATCATCATATTATGTGTAGCGTGATAAGGATAGACTCATCCAAGACTAATCATGACATGCTGAAATTGGAAAATGTACATTCATTTTGTCTCATTTCCAACAAAGCATTGCAGTTTTGCAGCTTGGATCAAATCCTGTCGTAATCCCGCATATCTAGCGTTTAGGCCCACCTCCGGCATAAGGGAGGCCCCATGCATATTAGGATGCGCATTTAATTGTCTTACAATCATTTTGTTATTTTCTACTGCTTTCCACTATGTGTATATTATTTGAATCAATAATTACTCACCTTATACTAATTTGGTTTTCTTCGTTTTTCAGGAGATTCATTTTGCCTTATTTATTTCCCCAAAAGTTGATTCGTGTTGACTAAAGCAAGTGAGCACCCCATCTGTTATTTCCCAATCATGTCTATCCAAATTGTATTAGTACTTAATGAAAAAACGCGATTTAAATTGAGGCCTGAATCACATATATGCATTTAATGTGTTTTGCCTCTACCTTTTGAAGGCTTAAAATGACAAATCTTCATTGCTTTTGCTATTTTAAAATCTGCTTTGTTTAAATAATTTTCCTTTCTTTTTTCATCATGCAAACTAATTTGTCGGCAATATGTGACATATAATGAAACAAGCAAACAAAGTCTCAAACAACAAGCAAGGCTTCGAAGAATATAAGGAAGACTCACAACCGGATGAATTGAGGCATTTTGGGAATAAGTCAAAGCCAGATTTGGATGAAACATCGAGATGGTTGATAGTTACAAACATTGGCACGGACGTTTTCCATTTGTACTCTTAGGCAACTGCACTACAATCTGGACTTCTACTAGGGCAATGCTATACCTTTCAAAGTCGAGTGGATACAGAATCACATACTAAGAGACTGATTGATGAAAAGCAGATGGACGCAGTTGTCCGGGGCAACCTTATCAGAATAGAATGGCCAAAAACCATCAATGCAGATGCAGTGAAGAGATACCATATCTAAGATTAGTTATTCTCTATGTAATGCATTTCTTATGTTATAAAAATTGCGCTCCCAGGCGGGATACGCAAAGGAACCCATGTAGGGTTCCGTTTCTTTAGATCACAAATTTCCCAAATCACATTTCTTTGTAACCTGAACTACGTTATGACCTGATTCCCTCGGCGGGATACGTAGGCGGCCACATCGGCTTCGGTCCCACCAAAAAAAAAAAAAAAAAAAAAACCTTACAATCCCTTTACTTGTAATGAACTACGCCACGACTGATTCCCTCATGGGGATACGAGGCGGCCTAAATCGACCGGTCCCACCATTAGGAAATATTTTCTCCTTTATCTCACAAAGGACAAAATACACCCATCTGATCACCCTGATAAGACATGCAAGCAACCCAGACAAGACTCGGTTGTCCGTTCGAAAGTTCATCATACTCACATATCGAGCGGGGCATTATTAAGGGATCACTGCCAGAGGACGCCGATAAACATGAAAATCATCGGCAAACTAAGTCTTCAGCCATAAGAGGATTTTGGATAAGACGTTTGCTTTGTTTCACCGCATGTCACTACTCGACAGACATTTACATATATGCATACTTTCTTATAAGCAATTTATTTTTAACAAATATTTTCATTAGAGTTTGACAAGATTTTTTTTAATATGCAGCAAATTATTTTCAACAAATATTCTCATTAGAGTTCGACAAGAACTTTTTAATGATAAGCATACTTTCTTATAAATAAATTATTTTCAACAAATGTTTTCATTAACGGTTAGCCAGGACTGGGAACCAGACAGGGGTTACAGGTCCGAATCAGCAGGACATGCAGCTATCAAGAGCCAAAGCTATAAAGTCAACGCGAATCAACCGCCCCTCCCCCAAACTCACAAATTTTCTTTGAGTACAGGTTCTTCAGGTTGAAAAAGTAGGGAAACCACATCACTTATGATCAATTCCCCAAAGAATTTCGGCACTGCAACTCACTACAAGGATTACGTTCCTGTTTTGCATTTATACGAAGACATCATCTTGACCTACAGGGTCCCGACTATTATGTCTGCGCAAAGATGTTATTTCAAATCACAAGGAACGACAACACGGCAAACCCGACGGCAAAGACGTCGCGTCACATTATCGCCCGTGCCAGGACGACATTTCTATTCACAGTCCACATGAGTTTGGATCGGCAAAAGATTCAGCACAACGTGGAACCCTATTACAGCAAACTGACGGCAAGGACGTCACTTACATCTCTTACAACAGGACAACATTACAATAACGTCATCGACGTTACGGCAACACAACAACTATCTTCTACAGCGTCTCAACGACGTCAACAACATTACAACGACGTCTTCAACACAACACGTCGATCCAACGACGTCATTTCAGGCGCCCACCTCATAATACGGGTATTTTAATTTCAGTCAGGCGCCCACCTTATAACAAGGGAATTTTAATTTCGATCGGCGCCCACCTTATAACAAGGAATTTTAATTTCACCAGCGCCCACCTTATAACAAGTGGAATTTTAATTTGGCCAGCGCCCACCTTATAACAAGGGAATTTTAATTTCGATCAGCGCCCACCTTATAACAAAATTTTAATTTGATCGGCGCCCACCTTATAACAAGGAATTTTAATTTGATCAGCGCCCACCTTATAACAAGGGAATTTTAATTTCAACAGCGCCCACCTTATAACAAGGAATTTTAATTTGATCAGCGCCCACCTTACCACAAGGGAATTTTAATTTCACCAGCGCCCACCTTACAACAAGGAATTTTAATTTGACCAGCGCCCACCTTACAACAAGGGAATTTTAATTTCACCAGCGCCCACCTTACAACAAGGAATTTTAATTTCACCAGCGCCCACCTTATAACGAGGTATTTTAATTTCACCAGCGCCCACCTCCTAATGCGGTATTTCCAAGTTATTTTCTCTACAATATTTTCTCGTGATTATACACTAATTATATCTTAAGCTTTAGTTTGCAGGAGTTTTTAGTTTGCAGGAACTTCATCACAGCGTGGGACTATCTCTTACGACGAACCGAGGCAATTTGGTCAACGACCTACTTCGAACGTCGATCCGCTCTTTCCCATTAGTTTCTCACATCTGCGACCAGTGTCATCCTAGGTCGACACTGGGGCATTGTTTCTTGAATGTGCACCATCTTTTTGCAACTTCATTTCCCCCCGGGGATTCTATTTCTTACCATGCAGTCCCGATGATCGGGACAAAATTGGCTACTCAGTCAACTTCTTTGGCCGAAAACTCTTTCATCGTCTCCGTCCAAAGAGGGGCATCTGTTGACACCCAATTTTGTCCCATCTTTTATGATTTTATTCGTAATTTTTAATATTTTTGACACTTTTAAAATAATTTTAAAATATAGGCATATATGTGTGCATCTTCGTATTATTATTATTATTCGCATATTTTATATCATTTGCATTTTATAATAATCATAAGTTATCCATAATATTCTATATTATTTTATTCTCATAAAATTGCATCGCATTTCCTTTATTAAGCATTAAGCATCTACTTAAATATTATATTTTATTATTATCACGTCGTTATTTTTTAAAATAATTCACATCTTTTACAAAACAAGAAAAAAATATATTTTAATATTAAACCCTCTTATATATTTTTCATAACCCTTTTTTTATTTTTAACCCAAAACAATTTCTACCCAACCTAAATTAAAACCCATTTTTTCGTCCAAGCCCAAAACTCCCCAATTAAATTCCCTTATACCCAAACCCAAAACAATTAAACCCAACACCACAAGCCAAAACTCCCCAATTAAATTCCCTATACCCAAACCCAAAACAATTCTACCCAAACAAAAACTCCCAAGCCCAACCGCCCAACCCCTTTATTTCCACCAAACTCCCCATTCTCCCCTTTCCCAAGCCCAATCGAACCGGTCCAGCCCAAGCCCAAATCCCTTACCCCTTTTAATCCCCCCAAACCAAAAAATCGTAAAAGAAAAACCAAAAACCGAACCCTACCCTTACCAAAGCCCCCGACCCCACACCCCATACTGGCGACCCCACGTCGCCGGCCACCTCACCCTGCCGCCACCAACCCCTCTGCATTCTGACACCCCTAAAACCCGCGACCCATGCCCCTCAAATCCGCGATTTTCTTTACCTTTAATTCGAATTCAAACTCGTTTTTTAGGGGGGAATCCACCTATAAATACCCCATGATTGTTCTTCATTTAGAGAGGGGAAAAAGGAGGATTTTCGGAGAAGAAAAAAGAGATTTTGGAAGGATTTTCGGAATATACATAAAATACTTTGTTGTGTTCTTGAGTTTAAAGCATTTTGGCTTCTTTGTTGTTCAAGAATCAAGTCCGAAAAGGTTTGTCATCCCCTTTGATTCTCTGATTTTTTTCATCGATTTCGGTCGGTCGACCCTTGTCGTAACATTTTCGTAATTCTTGCATTTCATATTTATGTATGTTGGTTATCTGAATTTGGTGTTAAGATTTGATTTGGATCACCGATTTGGTCAGATTCTTGACCGGTCGGTCGACCCGATTTGAATTTCCAAATTTCTTGCATTATTCTTTGTTGTTATCATTGGTTATCTGAAATTGTTGAATTTATTTGATTAGGGTTGCAACACCGATCCGGTCAGAACATCGATCCGGTCGGTCGACCGATTGGGTAACATTTCGAATTCTTGCATTTCATATTCTTGTTATTGGTTATCTGAATTTGGTGTTAAAATCGATTTGGGTTTGGATTATTTGATTTGGATTCGGATCATCGATTCGGGTCGGTCATCGACCGGATCGGTCGATCCGATTGGATATTTTCGTAATTCTTGCATTTCATATTTTTGTATGTTGGTTATCTGGAATTGATAGAATTATTTGATGACGGGTTGAATCTCCTATTCGGTCAGATTCTTGACCTGGTCGAATCGACCGGTTTGAATTTCCAAATCTCTTGCATTGTTCTTGTGGTTACTATTGGTTATCGAAAAATTGAAAAAGTCCGATTCGGGTTGGCATCCGATTCGGTCGGGTCATCGACTGGATCGGTCGACCGATTTTTGGCGTATTTCAGATTATGGCATTTTTCATACTGTTTGCTAGTTATCTAAAAATCTGAATTTCGATTTTCATTGGTCATTGTTCATGATCCGGTCGGATTTTTCCATAAATACCTCTTAATCTGTTCGGTTCCAACATTTCTAATTTGGTTCGGATAATTTAATTGCTCACCGCCGCGTTTCTTTGGCAATCGCTTTTATTGTTTTATTCGCATCTAGGCCGATGAAATTGAAATCGAGGCCGCACTTTTTCGGTTTCTTCGCTCCAAAGATTAATTCTCTGTTTTGATTTGCCTGTTTGATTTCTTTGTTTTGATAGTTCTTGATTTACATTTCGTGTTATTTCTTGTTTCTAAATACCGCATTTAGGCCGATGAAATTGAATTCAAGGCCACGCTTTCGCTTTCTGCTTTCGCCATCGTTTTAAACATCCGTATGACGGATATCATCGCTTTTCTTGCTTTGAACAAATACCGCGTCTGTTCGGTATTTTCGCTTCGCCATTGCTCGGATTGATTATTGTTTTTACTTGTTTTTACGTTTTCTTGTTTTAAAATAAACACCGCACCTTTCGATATTGCTTTCTGTTTTAGTCCTTTGTTTCAAAGATTAAAATATCCGATTTATCGCTTTTCTCGCTTTTAAATTAAACACCGCGTCTTTTTCGTAAATTGTTTTTACGCTCTTTGTTCTCACTCATTCGCCCTTCTACGCTTCTTTGTTTTTCTGTTCAGATTTTAAATTTTACTGATTTGAACACGATACTACATCGGCCGATGAAAAATATCCGTCGATTTTGAGGCCTACGATTGCAAAGACGGAAATATAACTTCGGGCAAGGATGAAGACTTAAACCTTTTATCCGAGATCACCATGTTTAGTAGGCGAGGTGACTAAAATAACCAGCAAGTTATATATTCGCAGCCACGACGTGATTATAGTGATCTTTTCTATTTCACCCGAGAGACCGACACGTTTAGTAGGCGAGGCAATCAAAATAAACTACATTAGTCATATGTTTGCGACCACGACGTGATTGGAATGTTCTTTTCAAAATTTAAGTCTGAGCCTCCGCGATCAAAACATTCAACTTTGTTTTGAATACGGATATGAAGTTATTTGTATTTGTATGTTTCTAACCGTTTGTTCTTGACAGCTTGCAGGGACTAAAGTAAATAACGACAAATATTCCTCGGAGTTTATTTATTGTTATTTCTTTCTTTAATTCAGCTTTTATTCCGCTTTGTATTGTAATATTATTTATCGCACTTATGTAACTATTGAAATGCTTAGAATAGGCAAACTTAGGATTAATTCATAGGGTAGTTTAAGATTTGAAACCCGTCGCTAGCTTATTTATTTGTAGGCTCGCAAACTTAGAAATCCTTCGCTAGTTTATTTATTTTAGGCTCGTCACGCGTATTCAAGATTTTCAAAACAACTTTTGTCATCTTTTATTTGCTTTATTAATCATACCGCATAAGTTTATCTTTTGTCAATTTACAATTCATTGATTCCCAAAATTTTACTTCTTTGGCATTATAAATAAATTGTTTTACTATCAATTGTCAAATACATATTTTTTCCAACTCTACATGTATTTCTCTTTAGATATCATATAAATGCATATTTGAAAAATCTCTACATTCATCTATTTTTTAAAATGCATCTCTTTTTTATTAATTATTTGCAAACATCTTTTAACTTCATGCTTCAAACATGCATTTTTTCTAGTAATAATTAATCTGAATTTGATCGGATAACCGCAAGTTAGCGGATCTTAAAGGATGCCTAACCCCTTCCCTTTAGGATAATAAAGAACCCTTACCTAGAATCTCGCTAGTTTCGCAGACCTTAAAATTGGAGTTACATGGCAGCACTTAGTTTAAATATTTAGGTGTCCTAATTCACCGTAAAAATAATTAGGTGGCGACTCCTCAACCCTTTTACCCAGGAATCACCGGACACGTCCGCGCTCCGCTTTGACCCGAGCCGGGTCAAAATAGGGCGCTACAGCATGTTAAAATTTTCTTTTCTTTATCTACTTTCAATACTATTATGTCATTTGATCTCATGCATAGTGATTTGTGGACATCTCCGGTTTTAAGTTCGGCAGGTCATAAGTATTATATTCTTATTTTGGATTATTAGTTTAATTTTCTGTGGACATTTCCCATTGGAAAAAAATCGCAGGTCCCCACTATTTTTTAAACAATTTAGTATTTTCATCCAAACCCAATTTGAGAAGTCCATTAAATGTTTTCAATGTGACAATGGGAGAGAATTCATAAATGACCAATTTAAGGAATTTTGTCACCAAAGTGGAATGTCATTGCGTATTTCGTCTCCACACACTTCTCCTCAAAATGGGAAAGTCGAAAGAAAAATCCGAACAATCAATAATTTAATTCGCACACTTCTTGGGTATTCGTCCACACCACCGTCTTTTTGGCATCATGCTCTTCAAATGACCACATATCTTTTAAACATTCTGCCTAGAAAGCTACTCTTAAACCTATCACCCACACAAATTTGGTACCATCGCATTCCTTCCTATACACATTTGAGGGTTTTCAGGTGTTTGTGTTATCTATTGTTTCCTTCCACAACCATAAACAAACTTCAAGCCCGTTTCACTCCATATGTCTTTTTCGGATACCCACAAAATCATAGGGGCTATAAGTGTTATGATATGTCTAATGGAAAAATTATCGTCTCTCGTCACGTTGATTTCGATGAGTCCACATTCCCGTTTGCTAATTTTCACGCGTCGTCCTCGCCTTCATATGAATTTTGGACGAGGGGCTACATCCATTTTTAAATTACCATCTAAATGGTCCATCTTACCAAGCCTAACCGAGAGGGCCCACTGCTTCCTCGATCCCGACTGGACCAGCCCAAAATGGACCCCAAAATGTTGCGGCCCAACAACATAATGAAATTAGGCCAGTCCGAGTCAGGGAGCCCACTGCTCCCTCCTCATCGGACATGATCCAGTCCATTTCTCGCAACCGGTTGGCCTACATGGGGAGCCTACTGCTCCCTCATCCACTTCACCAACCCGGCAAACAGGCCTATTTCCACCAACCCACGCAATAAGTCCCTCTCGGCCCAGTCAAAATCCCGAAAGCCAACAGCCTCAGCCATTTATCTCGGTCCCACCTCGGTCCGTTGAAACCCGTGCCATGAACGAGTTGTTTCGGTCCAAGCATTTTAACCTAACATCCTCGGTCCAAACATCACTAATTCCAAAAAATCCAAAAGTTGTCCTATCATACCTGAATTAGAAAGTTGTCATGTTAGATGAAATTGATGCTCTTATTAAAAATAAGACGGAGGAGTCTGTGTCCCATCCATCTAATGTGAAAATAATACGTTCTATGTGGGTTTTCTGTCATAAAAAGAATTTTGATGGCTCTTTTGCGAGACATAAATCTCGTCTTGTTGGTGATGGCGGGTCTCAGCAGGTTGGCGTGGGTTGCGGTGATACATTCAGCCCAGTTGTTAAACCAACAACTATTAGGACAATTCTCAGTCTGGCTCTGTCCAAATCATGGTCCATTCATCAGTTGGACGTCAAGAATGCGTTTCTATATGCTCACCTACAGGAAACAGTTTACATGCACCAACCTTTGGGTTTTCGAGATCCTATTCATCATGATTATGTTTTCTTGTTGAAAAAATTATTATATGATTTGAAACAGGCCCCCAAGGCGTGGTATAACATGTTTGCAGGATTCGTCTCCACACTAGGTTCTCACATAGCAAGTTTGATCCGTCTTTGTTCATTTATAAGAAGGGAAATGACATTACATATATTCTTTTATATGTGGATGACATCATCCTCACAGCGTCATCTGAATCACTTCGCCAGTCTATTATGTCCTTTTTGCTTCAGAATTTGCTATGAAGGATTTTGGCCCTTTAAACTATTTTTTGAGCATTGTTGTAACTCAATATGCAGGTGGTATGTTTCTCTGTCAAAAGAAATACGCCGAGTAGATCATTGACAAAGCCAGTATGTCCTCTTGCAAACCGTCACACACGCCGGTTGATACCAAGGCAAAATTGGGTAACTCTACAGGTACTCCCTACAGTAATCCAACACATTACCGCAGCTTAGCAAGGGCATTGCAGTATCTCACCTTCACAAGACCTGATATCTCCTATGCAGTTCAACAGATTTGTTTTCATATGCATGACCCGAATGAAGAGCATATGGGGGCTCTCAAACAAATTCTGCGGTATGTTAAGGGTACTCTTGACTTTGGGTTGCATCCGTATAAGTGCACCATTTCTGGCCTCACATCTTATACAGATGCTGATTGGGGTAGCTGCCGGATATATCGTTCCACCTCTAATTATTGTGTGTTTCTAGGAGACGACCTCATTTCAAGGTGGATCCGTAATCTTCTTTTAGAACTTCATTGTCCGATCGAAAAAGGCAACTGTGGTTTATTCTGATAATGTGAGTGCGATATATTTATTAGGCAACCATGTCCAGCACCAACGCACAAAACACAGAGAAATGAATATCTTTTTTGCCCGTGAAAAAGTTGCTCGTGGACAAGTTTGTGTTCTCCATGTACCGTCCCGTTATCAAATTGCACATATTTTCACGAAAGGTCTTTTGCGCGTACTTTTTGATGATTTCAGGGACAGTCTCAGCATACGAGAATCATCCGCTAAGACTGCGGGGGACTGTTAAGATAATTATGGAAATAATCCATTATTATTTCCATAATATCAAATCAAATATTGTATCATTAAATCAAATATTGTATAATTAGGTTGTAAAGATTATTAGCATATTCTTAGGATACTCTATCTTAATAGTAGCCTAGATTGATTCCTATATGGTTGTATATATATTGTATTCTTGGAATGAAATAAACCATGAAAAACATTTCCTTCAAGATATAATCTAAAACATGTGTTTGGTTTTAATTACGTAAATTTGTTTTCAGTAATACCATTAGGAGTCGTCAGTTTCACCAATTAATTATCCATAATTATCATATATAGATTTTTATAGCATTGAATAACCTATGTAGGAATTGTTATGCCGGAAATAGTAATATAGTGAAGTAATTGTTATACAATGCATAAATAAGGATAATAATGCAGTTTATGTATGCAAATTGTCACTTTTAATAACATTTTTACCCGTAGATACTCTTATTTAAGTATTACTAATACACGTAATCTTACTGTCCTGCATTATTTGTTCTCACATAAATTATGTTAGTGTCAGTACGCATGGTTTAATACTGAAAACTAAAGGCATAATGCATATCTAGACACCTTAACTTTGCCTCAACCGGCAACTAAACAACTCAACTTTGAAAATGCATAATTGGACACCTTAACTAGTTTAAATTGCCCCGTAAACGCAATAAAACATAATGGTGTTAAGGATATAAATTTAGTATCCATAAACTTTGCTAGTCTTGGAATTCCACCCATTCTGCTCATGACATCTTGAATAACCTGCTTTACTACTTGATCACCTATTCTTTCCTTGTTTTTGAATACCTTGAAATTCCTTATTTGCCATGTCTAGTATACAGTACCAGCCATGGCCATTTTGTAGACTTCAGCCTTGGAGCTCTTCCCATTTGTAAACTTGATCATCCAATCCACGTTATCCTTCCATTCTGTTCCCTGCCTATTAATTCCTTTCCATTTGACGATTTTTTGTGAAATGTAAGCGGTGATTGGACATCCATCAAAGGTTGACATTGCATCACTGATATTCTCCTGGAGCTCGATGGTACCTGGATGGCATAAAACCAACGGAGAAATCTAGCATCTGAGTAATCACCTGTTGGACAACAATAGAGACACGACCAAAGTACACAGTTTTTCCCAGATTTGCAATTAATCCAAATGCCCCTGAGAACAGTCTAAAACAATCAAAGATCATCTTGACAGAGTTCATATCACCTCTACTAAATAGCGGTAAATCATCAGCAAACCCCATTTGATTTATTCTTAGTTTTGCACGCTTTAGATGGAACTTGAAACCAAATTTGGTGCTCAAAGTTTTCAGCAGCCTAGTGAGGTACTCCATGGTCAACACAAACAGAAAAGAAGACATGATCATAATATATTCCTATTATAAACTTTATAGCTTTTACTGTAATATTTGAAATTATGTGCAAAATAAGTGTTGAATTGATGTAAATAAGAGTAACAGACACATCATACATTAAGAAAAAAAGGAATGAAGGTCACTGTGAATGTCTATGTAAACTAGGTCATTCGGTAGTTTGCTTCTAATGAGTTTTCATTAGATTGTGCATGTTGTGATAACATAATAAGCAATTAAAACTTAAAAGTGTGCTCTATCTAATAACTTAAGCTTAAAATGAGATGGACACACTTTTAACATGATATCGGGACAGACATTTCACTGCCTCTCATTATCAAAAAAAGAAAAAGAGAACACGTGAGGAGAGTATCGGAGACATAATTAACAATAGCCACACACTTCCATACATATGATTTTTGTATCTGAACTAATCTATTAGGTAGAGAATTGTATTCTATTTTAATATATATAAACGAAAAAAAACATCCCATAAACATTTTCACTCAAACAGGAAGCAAAAAAAAGAAAAATAACTCTAAAGGCTAAAATATTCAGTTCACAAATTATTCTTTACAGTCAGAATGTATGATATTCTATTTGCATATTCTGTATGATCCTATAAACAAGTTCTATATCACACAGGTTCTTGTTTTTTGACATTCTGTCTCAGATGCTCTTGATTTATCATCTTGGACCAGATAGTTCCATTGCTTGTACAAGCAACGAAGAATCATCAGTGAGGTCAGAGTATCTTTCCGAAGAGGAAAACTCATTGGGTCTGCATCTTGTTGGTTCTGCTCTTTGAGAAGCTTCCCACTTCTCCGCTAGCCCATCCCCTTCAAGCATTCGTACAACTTCTGACATTTTTGGTCTATGACTCGGGTGATACTGAGTGCACAATAAAGCTACTTGTACCATTTCCCCTAGCTCTATGCTATCGTAGTCGTTTTTCAAGTCCTTATCCACCAACATGTCTAGCTTTTTCTCCTGGTGAATCTTTCTTACCTGAAAGTGGAGACAAATCCATAAGACGGATCAAAATTTAAAGACTGTCATTGCATCTCTTAATACATATACATATACATAGAGAGTCCATTTTAGATAGTGAATGCACGTGCACCTTATAGATACAATATAAGCAGTCAAAGTTTTTGTGTCGTGGAATCTTGTCTAGGGATTTGTCATATATACTTACCCAATCAAGCATGGCGCCTTTCTGGTTTGCTGCTTTACCGAATTCCAGAGCTCTCTGGCCAGTGATCAATTCTAACAAGAGAATACCAAAACCAAAAACGTCCGTTTTATCAGAGGACTGTCCTGTGGAAAGGTACTCTGGAGCTATATGTCCTACAGTCCCCCTAACCGCGGTTGTGACATGTGAATCATGATGATCCAAAAGCTTTGCCAATCCGAAATCTCCAACAACAGCTTCACAGTAATCATCAAGCAATATGTTTGCAGCTTTTACATCCCTGTGAATAATCTTTGGATCACACTGCTCATGTAAATATAATAAACCCCTTGCAGCTCCCAAAGCTATTCCTTTTCTTGTACCCCAATCCAAGGTTGGTTTGGCTGCAAGAAAGAGCATATTAGAATAAAAAAGTAATTATAGGGCAAGAGAGACAAGTAGTTATTGAAGGTTCATTAGAGCTTTTAATTGATGCGTAGTTCTTGTAGTTGTATTATACGAGTAACTTTTAACAAATTCATTTACTTGGAAGCTTATTGGATGATATACAGAAGTCTATAGCATTCAGAATCACTACTAAAAAAAATATTGACGATAGGCAAATTCCGTAGCTAAACAACAAAATTTGTCTTTAATTCTGTTTAGCGACGGATTATCAAAAAATTCTGTTGCTATGAGTAATTTAGCGCCGGAATAGCGACAAAATTCGTAGCTAATTTCAGTTATTTTTCCAGTGAATCTTTAACAGGATGAAAAGATTATCGAAAGAATAGCTGTTTTTGCATATGTTTACCTTTAAGACGTGAAGCTACACTTCCATTAGACATGTAAGGGTACACCAACAACCTTTCAGTTGGTGTCATGCAAAATCCATACAACCGGAGAAGATTGCGATGCACAGCCAAGCTGATCAACGCGACTTCTGTTTGAAATTGCTGATCGCCTCCAGCTGCATTTCCATCTTTGAGCCTTTTCACGGCTACAATATTCCCATCAATGAGACAACCTTTATATACATTACCAAAACCACCTTTCCCTAGTATGTTCTTGCTGCTGAAGTTGTTTGTGGCAGCCTGAAGTTCCTTGAATTGGAACCTCCTTAAGTTGCCTAAGCACACTTGTTCATGATGTTGTTCTGCAATTTATGAACAAGTACGTTTATAAGAGGATCGATGAGCTAGAACTACGCGTTACATTAACTTCAAATTGTTCCAATCAAACAATGCTCACCATTACTGTCAAAGAAAATCTGCTTATTGTGCTTTTGTCTCCACCACAGAAAGAACCCAAACCCAACAATTAGTAGGCAGATGCACCCTAGACTTGTTCCAAAGGCTAAGGCAACTTTGTTAGTCTTTGGTTTCCCAGAAGGCTGGGTATCTGAGACAGCACACAAGAGTTTCAGCTAGGAATGAACATACAAATTTACATGTTTTCACAGCAGAAAAAACAAGTGAATCAAATTTACCTCACAAACCTCTATGGCTAGTAAAATACCATAATCATATGTGTTGTTCGGACTCTTCAAAAATGTTGTCGCACCCGTGTCAGATCCTCAAAAAATACATTACTTTTGGAGGATCCGACGTGCACCCAGTGGCATTTTTGAAGAGCCCGAGCAACATAGATAATCATTATATAGACTCGAGTTGAAAAATATGCATTTATCTATTCATTTGACTATCAAAATTAGATCAATTCTTACTTTGTGCATTGTTTAAAGAGAAGGAGAGGGGCATTGGTGTTGTTCCATTGCATTCTAGCTCTTTTCCAGTTGCACATATCATAGGATTCCCCAGAATACTGTGTCAGTGAGGTAAAAGAGACAATAAATACAAATATCTGGTTTCATTTACTGATATTAAGGCAAGGAGAAAGTGGAATACAGATAATTCTTCAAGAAACTTACTTGAATGTTTTAGCAAGAAGCCTTGGTACAGGACCACTGAGATTGTTGAAAGACAAGTCCCTGAACATGATAAACAGAACCCGATATAGGTATGTCCAAGTGAAATACAGTCAGACCTCTCTATAACAACGTCGTTTTTTCAGATATTTTTTAGCTGTTATAGCGAAATATTATTATAGAGAACATATAATATAACATAACATGGAGATCGGTTTCAAAAAAAAAACTGTTGTTATAGTGAAATGTTGTTGGAAAGTATTGTTATTATAGAGAGGTCTGGCTGTATTAGAAAATATGAATAACTCATAGACAAAGGCTTAGGGAAATACATAAGTGACAGCTGAGTCATATTGGCCAAGTCCACAGGAACAGCTCCAGTTAGACTGTTGTTGTTTAATCTCCTGTTAGTCAAAATTTAACAACACAATCATTAGTCTTAAATCCAAAGTAACTTGTTTCTATCATATCTTAAGAGTACTCTTTGCTTACAAGTATTGGAGGCTTTTCAGTTGAGCTAAAGAGGACGGGATTTCGCCGGTTAACTTGTTATCAGAAAGATCAATTGTTTTAAGTTTTGGAAGCATTCCAAGCTCCAAAGGAATTAATCCTGATATATTATTGCTCTGTAGAAGTCTGTAAAAACAGGACATTCATATTAACACTAACACTAAGAATCAAATGTTTTGATATTTTATTTCCTGTTTTTATGTAAGTACTTACACAAGCTCAAGGTGAGTCAACTTGTGGATATATGGTGATATTTTTCCCGACAAACTTTGGCTAGGACTTGCCCTGCAGAATCATCAGCTCAACTATTTTTAGAATTCTTGTTAGGAGTACTATTTTTAGAAGTTGTAAGTGAGAATTGTTTTACTTACAGGCCAATGACATATTTATCACTTGAACAAGTCACCATATTCCAGCTACAAGGATCAACAGCATTTTCATCCCAGTTTAAAACATTATGAGGATCATCTAAAGCCTTCCTTATCTCCATTAAAGCTAGCACTGCCAAAGAAAAAAAAGCATGAGATATTTATCAGACTATTGCATACAAATTTATGTTACTCGGACTCTTCAAATATGTCGACGAGTGCGTGTCTGTTCCTAAAAAAATAGTGCATTTTTGAAGAATCGAAGTATAGTGTTGAACAAGTAGGTATAAATGTTGAGTTCTACCGCGGTTCAAAAAGGTCTAAAGGTAAGCTACATAAGCAATATATTGATCTTTTTCAAACTCAACGGCGTCAGTTATAGTGATATTACTGTGAAAAAATATGTTAGAAGTGCTCAAAGGAAAATAATTTTCAAAAAGAAACAAAACAAAACCAAAAGCCTTCAATATTTCAGCAGAACTAACCTTCATAATTGACACCATTTGGAGTAAGCATAGCATGAGCATAATAAGCCAAGGAGCTGAATAAGTACAAATAACCCAAAACAGCATTCATTTTTCTTGCTTTTACTGATTCAAGAAGTCCAAGAAAAGGACTACCCACAAGGCAAAATGAGATTTTTGATAAATTAGGAAGTCTTTAGAGAAGATATTTGGAAGTAGACTTTGTTTTGGTTACAAATTTCAACCCCTAAATAAACACTTTCAACCAAGTACAATTCCTGATGTGTTTGCTGCTTCATACCAAAATTGCATTCATTCCCTTAAAGCTTTGTGTCAGAGGGTCATAGTAGTGGTTAAAAGTTAGAGCCATATAACATGCATGCCACTTTTGTTCAACAAAGTAAAGCGAAGAATATAAAAGAAAAGAAAGGAAAAGGAAAAGCATGAAAATTTTGAACTATCCTAATTCCCAGTCTAGAGAAATTCAAAAGGTGGTGGAAAAAGAGAAATTCCTTCAATCATGCATTGTCTTAGAGGGAAGGTGGACTACACACTATATATGCAGAATTTTTAAGTTTCACTTTTTCAAAGAATTTAAAATGAAAAGGTATTCCAAATGCAGACTTTTAAGCACTATGATGGAGTATTATAGATGTATTTAATCAGATAACACTTTGTGGGACATGTGAGAGTTGGTGGGGTGGGGGGAGGGGTGTTGTAGGCTTTAGATAAGAATTTTACCTCTATATACATGTACTCTAAAAATAATATTTTCCTCTCAAAACACCTAAAAAATAACTACATATAATTATCCATAAAAATGAGATTATTTGCCTGGAAAAAGGCCAAATAACCCCTACTACTATTTGTTAAAATACAGTAATATTCTCTTTGGCGGATCATTCCAATTTATGTGATACTTTTTCCATTTTAGTCGGTCCAATAATAAATGACATATTTAGTATCCAAACAAATTTCAAAAAAAATTCATTCTTTTTTTTATATTCAATCAAACACATACACATAAATTGGGATAGGAAAAATAGTATAGAAATATTTCACACTATCTTTGTATATAAGTTCAATTTTGGGGGGAAAAAGAAGACGGGAACAGTAGTAAGAACATGCGTATTGGGATTGCTTCAATTTGCTGAGTTTCCCTGTGAATTTGGTAATCTGCAAAATTGGTTTGTTTAGGAAATTAAATACTCCCTCCGGTTCAAATTATTTGTCGTTTATTTTTGGTTTATATGTCCTTTAAGAAATATTAATTAGGAGGTGTATTTGACTTACTTTATTCTTATTTATATCTAAGTTATAATTTCTCTCCATTAAATATTTATTCTATTAATGTAGCATCTTCATTAATGACAAAGAGTAAATGAAGAAAAAATAATTAATTATGTATTGAACTGCTAAAACGATAAATATTTTGAGATAACTATTTTTAATAATTACGATAAATAATTTGAGATAATTATTTTTAATAACTATAATAAATAATTTGAGACTGAGTAGTAGTAAGAATTGTGAATTTATGTGCAGACATATATACTAAGTTGATGTTTTGCATAAATCCAGAAGACATTATCTTGCCTGGCATATCAGGCAATCAAATTGTGGAGTCGTATGTACCGCCATCCCCCACTTCATGCCCAAGGCTAACTTTGGGACGAGTCATTAGTAGAAATGCCTCTATTTTGGGGTGGTCATCAATTCTTGCCCCTCAAATTATTGATTTTTAATTTTTGTGTTTTGCTATTTTAAAGTGGTCAAAAATATTTTTGATATTGAAAAAAAAAATCGAGTTCTGGGTTCGAACCTCCATAGAGTAAAAAAATAAAAAACCGTAAGGTAAATGTTCATAGAAACTATGTCTATAAGCATAAAATTACATGAAAACTATGTCTTAAGGCATAATTCAGTAGAAATTAAGTTATCCTACAGAACTATGTCTTAAGACATAATTTCTATGTAAAGGCATAGTTCTATAGAATATGCATTTTCAGGTATAGTTATGCAGAAATTTAAGTTATCACACATAGAATAGGCATAGATTCATAGAAACATATGTCTTGCGAAATTATTATTACTTTTTATTTTGTTAGGGTCGAAGCCAGAATCTCCCTAGCGAAAAAAGGTACTTTGGCTCACAACTTTCATTAAATGAGAAGTAGGGACAAAAACTAAAGACCAATAAATAGAGGGACAAAAATTAAAGACGCCCGTATGAATGACAATCCACAAAAAAAATGACTTGGGACTTTCCACTTTTTCCTATTCAAAATTAGAGGTGGCAAAATGAGCCCATAAAAATATAACCCGTTCAACCTGTACAAATTTGGACGGGTTACTGATCCGCCCATTTATTAACTTAGCTCATTTAAGCCCATCAAAAAATTGGATTGATATGTAATCCAAATTCACTAATGAGAAATCTTGTCAAATATTTTCTATTAATTTTTTTATTTGATATGTTATATATAATCATAATAAAGAAAAATAATAATTTTATTTGATATGTAGCCCTAATTGCTTTGCTTGCTTGTATTTATGTTGTGTCTTGAGCCGGAGATCTTTCGGAAACAGCCGCTCTACCTACCAAGATAGAGGTTACACTCTACCCTCCCCAGACCACGTTGTGGGATTTCACTAGGTATGTTGTTGTTGTAAGATACTAAAAAATTACTCCTATAAAAGTTGATATAAAATAATTAAAACTTAATATGATTTGGGCGGATTGGATTATGACCCGCATTGTAGCCCATTTCATCCCAATTTATTTGAGTTCAAGTAACTTTTGAGTGGGTCAATAACTTGTTCATCTATTAACTCATCCCCTTTTGACCTGCCCATTTGACACCTCTATTCAAAATCATACTATTCCTTTTTTAGAAAAGAAAGGAAATAATTTACTTTTTTTTGGTAAAATGTGAAACTTTTCTTCTATTACTCCTTTCCATTCAAAATAAGTGTCTATTTAGCTTTAACACACCCTATAAAAATATTTTTTCCGTCTCAATTTATGTGACATCATTTCTTTTTTATTTTTGTCCAAAAAAGAATGTCATATTTCCTTATTTGATAATTATTTAATGACGACATCTCTATTTTACCCTTATTGGGTCCCACTTAATTTTGAAGGTGCATTTATTGGGAATAAAAGTCAACAAAAGTTAGAGCAATTTGATAAACATAATAAAGTCTTCCTTTATTTCTTACACTTCATGTTCGGTCAAATTGTGCCACATAAATTGAGACGGAGAAAATACTAATTTTTAAAAAAAGATTAGGTGTTTTGAATAAAGTACCCTTAATTAAAATTTGCATATTACTATTAACCTAACACATAGGGATTTGGTCACTTAATAAGCGCAAATTTGAAAAAATATAATTAATTTCTTTTTGATTATGTAAGTGGACACTTAAATCGGAACAAAATAAAAAGGTTAAGTGAAAACTTATTATGAATCGATGGGAGTACCATATAAGAAAACTTATTGTGAATTGATGGGAGTACCATATAAGTATTTGAACTTGGATGGTAGATTATTTGTCTTTTTCAATTTTTCTGTTATGTATTACTTGAGTCGAGGATCTTTTGAAAATAAATTCTCAATCTTCACGAGATAGAGGTAAGACATGTACATTTTTTCCTCCTCAGATCTCACACGTGAGAATACACTGAATATGTAATTGTTGTTGTTAAATTTAGATGGTACATTATGTACAATTTTTGTGTAATTTTTTCTTATACTACTAACATAATTTGGTGCTAAGAAATTTTATATTATCAATTAATATGATCTTTTTTAAAAACAATACTTGTAGAGTTGTAAGATGTGACCCTTGTCTTACACCGAAAGGAGATGGGAGCCTCAGAAAAAGCTTTATAAGGAAATTAACTAATTAAATAGGTAAAAATTTATTCGTATTTTATGTTTTTATTAAGCAATAAATATATAATAGGTGTTTGTATATAAACTCTTAAATTTTAACACTTAATCATGGTAAAGTAATGGAATATATTTTTACATCATTAAATCACTTAACTAAAATAAGCTTATATGGTTTAATGTGACACTAATACAAATAAATATTTACCAATCAGGTAGTAACTTCTTCATCTTAACTGTACTAATTGTGACGAGAATTTGTATAAGCATAATGTTGGCTCACTCAACTGGTGTAAAATCTTATATATGTATATGCTATTAATAACTTAACAATACATTATATGTATCTACTGATAAAGGAAAAAGAAAATCTTGATTTGACCTTCAGTCCAAGAATCAAAGTAACATTTCATATTGTGCAGGTAAGACATTAGGGAGGAAAAATGAAAAAAGGAAATAAAAAGAGAAAACAAAGAAAAGATGGAGAAGAAAACAGTACTTATTGTTCAACATATAACCTTTTTTATATATACACACAGACATAATCATGGAAAAAGTAAAGGAGATGAGGAATCAATCTCGAGACAATTTCGAGATTGGCAATGTAATGACGACTCGTGAGATCTTTATGCAAGGAATTACGTACCTAGTTTTTTCCTTTTTACCATTTTCTTATAATAATAATAATAATAAAATATATTATTATTATTATTATAATAATAATGTTTTTTTTTATTTCTCATTTGATATCCGATGTCCAATATCCGATTTAGGACCTCATTAAATGCGAATTCACGCCAAAAAAATTCACATTTGGTATCCAATGTCCAATATCGGTATTAGGACCTCATTAATTACGAATTCACGGCAAAAAAATCCACATTGAGGAGCAAATCGCTTTCTTCTCCTTCGGTTTATCTTCTATTGTCAAAACCAAAAAGGTGCTAACTATTTTTAAATTTAAATAAACTATGTAATAATATTGAAAGTATAATTTCTTTATCAACCAATTCATATTTATCCCGATCTTAAGTTACTTCAATTTACTATTTTAAGATGGGTTTGTAATTATGTTTGAGCTGCTAACTCTTCTGCAGGGACCATAAATTGTTGTTGATCAAAATTTGTGTCCTCTTAGAAATAGAAACTAATTGCCCCCAGGGGCACATGCGAGTTGGTAAGTGGCAAGATGATTGGGGTATAACCACTTTGACGTCGCGGGTTCGAATTCGTGTGGTGACAGTCTTTGCTAAAATATTGCAAGGGTTGTTGCTGGGTTCGTGTCCCGTTGGTCCTCTCCCTTGCAGGGCTGCCACTCGCGCATATCCCTCGATTTACATCTCATCTGGCCAAAAAATCTCTGATACAGATGGGGATTTCGCCTTCGGGACTTTCTCCTTCACAAAGAAATAGAAACTGATTCTACTGAGGTAATTAATATGATTAGTCATGAACACATGTCCGGTCATCAGGCACACGTATAAGAAGCAGAATAGGGTGGCGGACCTGCTGGCCGAAAAGAGGCTAAACTTAAAACTTTTTGATAAAACTAGAATTTAATAGTTCCTCCATTATTTACAATAAAAGTTGTTTGGACTGATATTTTAGAAATTACTCATATTAGAAACATACGAATTGTAATAGTAATTTAGTAGGGAGAAGAAACTTGCAAGGAACTGCCTTGCCCCAAACAATACTTTTTTTTAATATATTAATGCCTGCATCCAATTAACCAAAAAAAAAATTGCATAGTTTCTACATATTGATTAGAAGATATTATTTCTAGACTATCCTAATCAGCAAGTTTGTCAGAATAACTGAGGTAGCTAGTTGTAGTCACGTGGGGATCATTAGGATATAAATGCTACCAAGTCCAATACAAATTAATTAATACTACAACATTAGGATACAAGCTACAAAGGACTCATTTATTTTTATTAAAATTATCTTTATTAAAATTATTTTTATTAATATTAAGACATTTAAATCTAAATATATTGACTAGTTTGAAATTGTAGAAAGGATCAAGGCGATGGATTGTATATTTACCTCACCACCACACATGTTAGTGGTACATCCAATATTCTATATATCTCTATTGCAAAAGTATAATAAAGGTAAGTCTCATGTGCTGAAGATAGATATGGTTCAGTTAGATTAGAACTTGACAATTATAAGGGGAAGTTGTTGTTTATTATGGACAAGTAGGTCTGGAACTAAGATCAAAAGAAATAACGAAAGTGTTTTGAAAGAATCATATGAGTGAGGAGGCTACTTATGAGATTAAAGCAAACATGGAGGTCTGATATCCACAACTATTTGGTAGAATTCTAAATCCGTTTGAAGACGAACATTTATTTATGAGGTGAAGAATATAACAAAGCAACCCCCTGTTTTAATTAGATTTAAAGCTCTAAATGGTATTTTGAGACAAAATGTAGAGTCAACAATACTATTCGCGACTTGTTGATATTATTGGGATGCGAGGGGCTCGGTGAGTTTTGACTAAGGCTGGCCAGTGGGCCGGGACGGCCCGACCCCGACCCGACCCCGTCCCGAGCCCGCCCCTCCCCGGTCCCGCCCCGATCCCGCGTAAAAAAAAATGGTAGCGGGACTCGAACTCGGGACGGGACAATGTCTCGTCCCGCTAGACCCGAGTCCGTCCCGACCCCGCCCGAGAGCCCCCCCCCCCTTTGCAAATATAATTGTTGCACCAACGATCATTTTAGATTTTGGCCGTTGGGCAACGGCCATTTTAGGCCTCCCCCCTCCCCCAACCCCTTAATATTTATTTTTAACCCATAAGTTATTATATTTACACTTTAACCAAATTTTTCAACTATAAATAACTCATTTTCTCTTCATCTTTCTCACAAATCTTCCTACAATCTCTCTAATCTCTCAATATATCTCTCTAAAAGTCTACATTGTTTACTAAATATTTAATTTTATTTATTCATTTGGGAATTGGGAGTGAAGTTGGCAACTAGCTTGAGGATCTTCCATCGAGCAAAGTTTCAATTTTCAACCTCTCGATTACACGTCGACGTTACGTCGGCGTTTTGTACATTCGTTCCTTCATTAAATTATTATTGTTTGTTTATTTTATTTAGCGCACTTAATTTTATTATCTTTAATTAATTATTATCATAATTAAAATGGAATGATTAAGAGGTATGTTTAAGGGTAAGGGTAAGGGTGCTTCTTCTAGTAGGGGCAACCAGGGCAATGGTACTTCTTCTAGTCATCTTATTCCTACACAGGATGATTTTGTTGATACTCAACATTTTCCTACAATACCATTAGATTTATCGAGTTGGATTTTTTTGTTTTGCAGGGTTCTGTACCGTACCAAGAAGTTATCAATGAAGATGGACATGAAGACTTGCTGAAATACTGGAGGGGGAATGAGAAGACCTTTCCGACACTTTCATTGATGGCCCGAGATGTTTTGAACATTCAAGCGTCATCAACTGCGTCTGAAAGCGCTTTTTCTGCCGGCAGATATCAAATAGGAGACCACAGACACTCATTAGACGAAGACAGCTTGGAAATTGCAGCATTATTCAGAGATTGGATACGAGCGGAGCGGAGAAGGTGCGGTCAACCGGAGATCAACGAAGAAGAAGACGAAAACTACAACGAAATCTTATCCGAAGGTGGTGGAAGCGACATGGATCAATTTGACCAACAAATACCAATTCCAACCGAAAAACCACAGGAAATTATCAAGCAATTAGAACATATTTTTTTGAGAATGTAATTTTTTTAATTGTAATTTTATTATGTAATTTGCAACTTTTGGACAACACCACAAAGTTGCAATTTAGATTTTAGACAATTGTATTTGTATTACAAAAAAATCATATGTCTATTAAATAATATAAGAGGCACAAAAACAGTCTTGGAATGTTTTTATTACACTATCTTGTCTTGTTTATTGAGTTTTTTTTATACAGATGTTATTTAAAATTTAAAAAAAAAAAAAAAAAAAAACCCGCCGGAACCCGCCCCGATCCCGACCCGACCCGATTCCGACTGGATCTGGATTGAGATGGGACTGGAGCAAGTCCCGCCAGACCCGACCTCTAGTTTTGACATATTTTTTAACTTGAAGAAATTGTAAATATTTGTTGGTGCAGTTGTGCATCGCGATCGCGGTCCATGTGGCACGATAACGGTGAAGGACTTTGCACAGCTTCGCGATCACACAGGGGCAGCTCAATAATGTCGGAGGCCTAAAGTCAAACTTCAATGAGGGGTCTTAAGTACTTTTTAATCACAAAATAGAAAAAAAATCATATTTATTTTTCATTTGAAGTCTTCTTTTGAGGATCTATGTTAGATATCTCACTAACTTCCTCAAGGACTCCTTTTTGAGATTGTATCAAACATTTAATTCTTCTCTTATTCTTTTTTGAGTTTTGAACATTAATTCATATTTTCTAGTTGACATCTTTTATATGCTAATAAAGTAGTTAAAAAGATAATATATATTATGTAGTAGAATATAAAAACAAGTTTAGATCAAAACAATAGTAAAAAATTGAAATTATAAACCTTGAAGTTGATAACTTGATATGAGAATACTTGTTTGGTTCTTAAATATACCTCTTGCAATATTTAATGCTGAGAAAAAATAAAAATAACAAGTTCATACATTGTAGCTTTTGTCTTTCAGGGCAATATTGAAAAAGACTCTTGAATAAACAAAGAGAAATATAAAAGCGTAGAAATACACTAAAGTTTTAGAGAGAAATGTGTATATAGATTGAATATTATAGAGAAACCAATCAGATGCCTTCTTTTTTGTCAATTTACTGAAAATTGGTTGAGTATTTGTGTACTATATGTTACTTAATGACTTAGAGACCTTCTTTTCTGTCAATTAGTTAATGAAAGAAATAATCATTTGATTATTTTCATTAATAAAGAGGTCAATATATACAATATACAATTTTTAAATATGGAAAATCATATTCTTACTATAATACTAATATCCTAATTACACTTGTACAAGGATTCTATAAAATATGGTAAGTAACCTAAATATACATAAGTTATCCGTGAGATACACGGTTTTGGTTTCTATCACACCTCCGCAGTCATAGCGGGCGGTTGTCGTATGCTGAGACTGTCCCTAAAATCTTCAAACAGAACCAAGGGAAGACCCTTAGTAAAGATGTCAGCAATTTGATACCTTGAAGGGACATGCAAGACACGTAATTATCCACGAGCTACCTTTTCGCGAACAAAGTGAATATTCATCTCGATATGTTTAGTGCGCTGATGTTGGACCGGATTCTCAGAGAGATAGACTTCACTAACATTATCACAGTAAACCAAAGTAACTTTCTGAATAGGAAAGTGAAGCTCTGAAAGTAGATTACGCATCCAACATGACTCAGACACCACATTGGCTACCCCTCGATACTCAGCATCCGCACTGAATCGCGATAATGTAGCCTAGAGTTTTGCCGACCAAGAGACCAAGTTATCACCAAGAAATATACAATAACCAGATATCGACTATCTGGTATCTGGACATCCACTACAATCAGCATATGTATACGACACGAGAGTAGAGACGGAGGATGGATATAAATGCAATTCATAATCAAGTGTGTCCTGTATTTATCATATAATGCGTTTGAGCGCATGTATGTGCTCAATCCGTGGATCATGCATAAATAAACACACCTGATGTACTACATAAGTAATATCTGGTCTCGTGAAAGTAAGATACTGAAGAGACCCTGCAAGACTACGATAGTGGATGGGATCTTCGTATGGTGTTGTTAAAAGTAGCACTCAACTTCGTTTTGGTATCAACCGGAGTAGAAGAGGACTTACAAGATGACATGTCAGCTTTCTCAATAATCTCAAATGCATACTTCTTCTGTGATAAAAATAAACCACCTGCATGACGAGTGACAGTTATACCCAAAAAATAACTCAAGGGCCCCAAGTCTTTCGTAGCACATTCTGAACTAAGAAGGGACATGATAGATGAACAGAGAATGATCAAACCTGCTATGAGAAAACTCAATAGTAGACACATAATCTGCAAACCTCTTATACTAAGCTCGTGGAGCCTACTTAAGACCATACACGGACCTTTTCAGCAAACAAACATGGTGATGATAATTGGGGTCCTTAAAACCTAAGGGCTGATGTATGTAAACTGTCTCCTTAATATCATCGTGTAAGAAAGCATTTTTCACATCCAACTGATGAATGGGCCATGCTTTCGAGAGAGCCAGACTGAGAACAATGTGAATGGTAGTCGGTTTTACCACCGGACAAAATGTCTCACCACAATTCATACCAACTTGTTGAGTTTTACCATCACCTACAAGACGGGCCTTATGCCTCTCAAACGAACCGTCAGAATTTTCCTTATGAGTAAAAATCCACATAGATCGAATAATATTGACACCAGTTGGACGTGGCACCAACTCCCATATTTTATTTTCAATAGGAGCATTATATTCATCATCTATGGCCATTTTCCAATTCGGGTCATAAAGGGCGGACAATGGGTTATATGGTAGGGGTGATTTAGTGACATTATAATGTAAATTAAAATGTTATTTAGGTTTAAAAATACCTCTTTGTCTACGAGTAACGAGCCCTTGACTCGAAATAGAAACGAACTAGACCGGGACGTTGGTGAACTTCCTCAGGACTGGCCAACAGGTAGTGGGCCTGCTGGCCGTGATACTAGGTCAGGGGGGTAATTTACTGGGCCAGCAGGCAGTGGGTCTGTTGGCCTAGAAAATTCGACTGGACTGGAGGTATTTGGACCAACAAGTAGTGGGCCTACTGATTGAGTGACGGTCCCGGGAGGAGGAATTATTGGACCAGCAGGCAGTGGTCCTGCTGGCCGAGAAATAATGCTAATGTGCCTAGGTCATTGGATGGTGCAGTAGGGAGAATATTTGGGCCAGCAGGCAGTGGGCCTACTGGCAGATATGACTCACAGGTAGAGTTGGCTCACCGCTATAGAATATACATGGAGGGAGTATCGTCCAAAAAATTATAAGCACTCGACACGGATTTAGACACTTGACCAAACGGAAATTGGGTTTCATCAAAAATAACATGGCGAGTAAATATGATTTTATTAGAAGATAAATCAAAATATTTGTAACCACGATGATTAGACGAAAAACCTAAAAATACGCAAGCGGTAGACCTAGCTTGAAGTTTATTAATTGTATTGGACGGAAAAAGTGGTTAGCACAAGCACCCAAACACCCTAAGATAAGAATACGAGGGATATTTATTGTAAAGAATTTTAAGTGGGGATTGATATGCTAAACCTTTGTTAGGGAGAATGTTAAGGAGGTAGGTTGCCATTTATAACGCATGATGTCAAAAAGATGGGGGTAATGAAGCATGGGCTAGTAAGGTTCGGACAATATTATTAATGGTACGAATTTTTCTTTCGGCCTTCCCATTTTGCAAGGACGTATGAGGACAAAAAAACCAAAAAGATATGCCATGAGTGTCACAAAATTCCCGAAAATGGCCCATTATCATATTCCCTACCATTATCACATTGAATATTTTTAATTTCCCGTTCAAATTGGGTACGGATGAAAGCTCAAAATTTTAAGAATGTGGGAAAATTTGAGATTTTTTAGACAACAGAAAGGTCCACAAAAAATTAGAATAATCATCCAAAAATAAAACATAATAACGATGGCCCAAAGAACTCAAAACGGGAGATGTCCATAAATCATAATGAATAATGCCAAAGGGTATCGATGTATTAGAAGTAGAGGCGACAAACGGTAATCTAACATGTTTCCCTAGAGGACAAAAAGGAAAAATATGAGCACTATGTGTACTCTTACAATCAATGAAATTATTATTTTTAAGAGAAGAAATAATAGACGATCCCGGATGACCCAACGGGCATGCCACAAGGAAGGAGCAAGAGTGGCAAATGTGGAAGGTGTGGCTTGACTCGTGGAAATGGTGGTGATTGTATAAAGCTCTCCCCGACTATTACACCTCATTAGAGGTATTCCCATCTTGAAATCCATTACAGAAAATCCAAAAGGGTCAAAGTTAACCGAATCCCAATTATCAGTTGTAAATTTTAGGACAGACATCAAATTTTTAATTAAGTGAGGGGCATGAAGAACATTTTTGAGGACGAGAGGTAGATGTAGGGGGGGTAAATTTGTGTGACCATAACCACAACCACGAATTGAAATTGAATTGACATTACCAATAATTATGTCACGATTTTTGCTCAAATTGAAATAAGACGAGAGATTACCTTGCGCAGATGTCATATGAGAAGTGGCTCTGGTGTTCATGTACCAATTTGTGTTCGGAAAATTTAATCCAAGTGTATGCATCGCAATCTCGATATCCGTGGGTGTCGGAACTGCTGTTGGGCCCGTAGCCGTGAAGGCCTGCTGATAAGGCCCAACAGCCGGCTGACTGGACTGATACTTCTATGAATTGGGCCTCTGCTGACTGACCCAATTCATTGGGTAAAGCTTCTTTGGCGGAAAGGGTCGGTTGGGCCCGCTTTGCCAGACCAGCTGGCAGCGGCTGGCGGCCCGTTGCCCGAACCCTTGCCCTGACCCAAGCCGTTGTTGCTTATAATGGCTGCCACCCTGACCACCGTTGTCGCCACGACCGCCGCCTTTTCCTCCGAACTTCTGATTTTGACCCAGTTTTCCACCCAATTGTTCCAAATTGGAGTGGAATTAGCCGAAGAAATCCGGTGTCCATGCTCTAATTATTATTGATCTACTATTTATGGTATGTGGTCCTGAGTATTCTACTACTTCTTTATCCTCCATATTTTCGAATAGTACCAAGAAGTATCCTTCATTATGATAGTAAATCTTAGGTTTTGTAGCAAAATTCCAGTTACTAGAGATGAAGCTGTCAATTGCTCCAATGGTTAGTGCATTTCTCATTACGTATAGAACAATTGATTGCTTCCATTTTAGTGTGTCTTCTTCACCTCATCTTCTTGGATTTATGCTACTTTCTCCCCATCTACTATTATCGGTTTGACATATTGTAATGTCTTGCCTTTTGCCTTCATCTTCGAGAACAGTGATACCCATGTTTTCTTTTGTGTTGCCTCTTCCTCGATTGTTCCTTTTCTCTCTGGGCTATGGTTTGTAGAATTGGTTGAATTTACCAACTCTCCTATCTTCAATCAATTTAGGTCTTCTGCTTCTTTTCCTTTCCCTAACATCGGGAATTCTTCCATTCGAATTGCTTTGTTTGCTCCATCAATTTGTGCTTCCTTCTCTGCATTGCTTGTGATTATGCCCGTATTTGATAATCTCTTCCTTGGTCGACCTCTCTTCGCCATGTTCAAGCGGAGAGTTTTGGATGACACACTTTTCAGAATATGCAAGTTTGTCTAAATAAGGCCAATATTTGTCTTCGCCTGTATTTAAGTAATGATACATTAAAAGCCAATATTTGTCTAAAAATATAAATAAAAAGACTTGATACTATTTAAATATTATAACAACACTTTAATACATCATATGAGAGTCTTCATCCATTGAACACATGATCAAAAGAGTTTTATGATAAGTAATGATACTTAAAAGGCGTATATTTATCTAAAAAAGTCATAAATAACTAAAATAAAATAAATAAAAAGACTTGATACTATTTAAACATTATAATAACACCTTAATACATCATATGAGAGTCTCAATCCATTGATCACATGATTAAAAAAGTTTTAGAATCAATAATGGTAATCATAACACTAGTATTCAATTAGTCTGACAACAAGTTATTGTTCTCAAAGCACAACCTTGTTCTAAGGACAACTATTAATTGTGCTTAAACTCTTTGGATCATGTGTCTAATGGATGGGAACTCTCATATGATGTATTAAAGTATTATTGTATTGTTTAAATAGTATCAAGTCTTTTTATTTATTTGTAGTCATTTTAGACAAATATTATTCTTGGTCTATATATAACATTTGGATAATTATTGATCATGCGTGAAGTCGAGCCTAAATGATAACTGTTACCTATTGACGACAGTCGGTTTATGATATACATATCCACAATCCCTTAGATTTATGTAATTTGGGGTTTGGCATTTGGGGTTGGGGTTCGGCATTTGGGGTTGGGGTTTGGGGTTTGAATTTGTTTAATTTTTTTTCCGTTGGACTAGTGCAAATTCAGCATGCTTCACGTTCCAACAGTCGCCTTTATTTCTCTAGTTTATCATCAACCAAAATGATCTAAAATTATCCTAAGCAGTGAGTTATTATAGAATAAGGTGGTTTATTTCCAGTTTGGCTTATTTTCGATTTATTTTCTCCATTGTCTCTTTTCTTGATCAAACTCCTTCATTATCTTTCTTGATTGAACTCCTCCATTCTTTTTTCATAAATAAAAGTTTTATAAAATATTACATAATAATAATAGTCTATCAGGGGGTAGGAGGATGATTGTCAGATCATCAGACTCTTTCCCGAGCTTTTCAATTACTACACGCAGAGAATGTGCATTTTCAACCGTTATATGTCATCTCTGAGCCCCGTGAAGAGACACTTCATATCATTTTTCAAGAGGAGTACGTTATGTGAAAGGCGTTGACGGCGGTGGTAATAATTGCGTCGTGGTCGAGCTTGAATCCTTCTTATCAGAACAGCGGATCAATATCTTCATCAGAACCATACTGCTTTGAACCATCCTCAGAAACATAACTATCACCATGACTATCTTGATCTTCATCCACACTATGCTCATCCATGGGGTTTGAGTAGGCCTCACTATCAACATTATTAGAACGGGTTTGAACCATATAAACAGAATGGATGATTCTTTTTCCTCCTCTTCCTCTACATCTAGGCATTCTTTATGATATATATACAAATAATAGAGACGTTGATCAAACACGATATAAAAATAAAAATAATCGACCAATAGTATATTAATAGACCATAATGTATTTTCAAAAAAACAAAAACAGAAAAAGGAATATCGAAACAAGAAAAATAAGTATGAATAACACATAAACAAACACAGAAAAAGAAAGATCAAAACAAACAAAAAACCAGTCTAAACTTTCAAAATTTTGAATAAAAATTGAAACTTTATGAACACCATGAATCAAAAAAAAGTTTCAGGGCAATATGGAGCTTAAAATGCTTCGAAAGAGTTACAAAATTAAAGAAAATACATGGGAAAGACAATTGAACAATATCCAAGCTCAGAGGAAAGGAAGAATGAGTTGGGAGTTTGAGAGAATTCAGATTTTAGAAAGTGATAGAGAGTAAAGAGAGAGGGGATCTTTGTATATTTAAATACAAATTAAAGAGACCGAAGTGTATAGGTTAAAACCTCCAAACTTTTTAAATAATATGAAATGTACCCAATTTCTCTTTTTCTAAACTCTAATTTCAAAAAATAAATGAAAAAAAATAAGTGGCCTCCACTAAATTAAAAACTTGAAGTGGCCTCCTCTCCAAATTTCTCCACTAACTTGTACAATGACCACAGATGGATGTGTTATGTAGGGTCACACTCAGCAGTTTCACTGGTTTGATGATATTGTACTCTCACGTGCACACTACACGTGCAATGTGGATATCATCATATAATTGACCTGATTCAAACATTCTTTAGGTTGATTGGCTTTGGATCATCATTTATGAATGCATAGTCTTTCAGATTCCCTCATCGTTAATCATTTTAAATGGAGGCTTAACGTTCTAAAACAAGAATGAGAAATTACTAATAATGATTGGATTAAGTGTGTGTTTATCTTTTAAGAATGAGTCAAGTAGGTCATCCTAACTCAGTCAAGAACAACTAAAGATAATCCGAAATCACTATGCATGTAATTGTACTAGGAGGTATACTGTTTTTATCTTCTTTTTCTCTTCTCTAAAGCTTACAACCCTACCCAACAAACATACACTCACCTTTCATCTGAAAAGAAAAAGTGACATTATTCAACGTTAAAAGTGTGGTCTAATAATCAATAAATTAGATTGAAAATCATGAGATTTCAGATTTAATTTTAGTAAAGGTAAAATAATTAGATGATTTCTTCCCCGTTGTTTAAACTTTGGTGGACAGTTATCGGTACCTATGTTACACAGCATGTCCTCCTAATTTCAGAGGCTATGTTAGTAGGAGGTAGCAATTATCCTGTAAAATTAATTGAGATACACATAAACTTACTCAAACACCACTGATAGAATACCGTATATATCCCTATGATATACACGGTTTTGACTAGTCTTGTACCATAAATAAAAGTTGTAAATTATGTTGTATAATTACCATAATTGTAGAATTCTTGTACAAGTAGAACTAGGATATTAGAAGTTTAGTAGGAATAGGATTTTTCATATTTGGAGATTGTAACTTGTATATATATCTATTCATTCAATAAGAATAATCAAGGGATTAATTCTTTCATGGTATCAGAAGTCTAGGTCTAGACTACCTCCCTTCCCAATTTTCTTCCGCTACTCTCGGCTCAAATTCCGAGAACCCTTCTCGGTTTTCGGTCGACTTCTTCCTCCTCCCTTCCCAAATTTTCTTCCTAATCCCTAATTCTCCTATTGTTCTTTCGTTATGTCTACGTCAAAGAACATGTTTCATCCAGCCCTTACGGTTTCCAACATCAGGAACCATATCCCTATTGTTCTTGAGATGGAAAATGTCTAATACGCGACATGGGCAAATTATTCAAAATTCATGCACGCTCGCATCAAGTCCTCCATCACATAATTCCCTCGACACCTGGCATAGATGAGGTACCTAACCCCGAGGAAAATCCTACGTTATGGACGACACTTGATGCTACCGTTCTCTAGTGGATTTATTCCACTATTTCAATCGACCTCCTACAAACGATCATTGAGCTAGACACTACGGCAATGGAAACTTGGAATAAGGTGCATGATATATTCCAAGATAACAAGAATTCTGGTATTGTCACCCTCGAGTAGGAATTTTCACATGTCCACATGGTAGATTTTCCTAACGTTTTGGGCTATTGTAAAAGGCTGAAGGAATTGGCAAACCAACTCTGCAACGTTGGTGCACCAGTTACCAATGATCGTCTTGTTCTCCAAATGGTTGCAGGCCTGTCTGAGGCCTATAACGGTGTTGGCACACTACTTCGTTAAAGTAACCCTCTACCACCCTTTTATCAGGCACGTTCCATGCTCACGTTAGAAGAAGTCGGCTTAGCTAAAAAGGCGGCTACAGGTGCAAATTCAGTCGCCATGATGACCACGTCAGACGACCCTTACTCATTCTCCGAGAATTTTGGTCAACACCGCAACAAAGGTGGTGGCAAAAAAGGTCGAAATCGTAAAAATAATGGCAAAAACTGTGGTGGCAATCGTGGTGGTAATGGAGGTGTCCGAAACAATGGTGGCAGCGATAGTGGGCCGCAGGACAACTGGTCCCAGCCATGGGCCCCATGGACGTGGAATTGGGCTAGTGGCCATTGGCCCAACAATCCCTATTTTCCTCCCAGCCCTTACCCGGGTAACTGGGCCTAGTTCCAGCAACAGGCCAGGCCCAGTTTCTCCGGTCCAAATACTGCAGCAGATTCACTTTTGGGTCGGGGCTGCAAGAAGGTTTGCTTGGTCCTCGGCCTCCGCAGGCGTTCTAGGCAGTGGTCCCCACACCAACTCCGATAGATATTGAGGCCGCAATGCACACGCTTGGATTAAATCCTCCAGACGTGAATTGGTTTATGGACACCGGAGCCACTTCTCACATGACGTCTGATCAAGGTACTCTCTCGTCTTATTTCAATTTGAGCAAAAATCGTGGTATTATTATTGGTAATGACAATTTAATTCCAATTCGCGGTTTTGGACATACAACTTTATCTTCCCCACATCCACCTCTACTTTTGAAAAATACCATCCATGCCCCTAACTTAATTAAAAATTTGGTGTCTATCCGAAAATTCACCACTGATAATTGAGTTTCTGTTAATTTTGATCCCTTTGGATTTTCTGTGAAGGATTTCAAAACGGGGATACCTCTAATGAGATGAAATAGTAGGGGAGCTTTATCCTATCACAAATACCACCACTTCCGCGAGTAAAGCCATACCTTCTACTTTTATCGCCCTTGCTCTTTCCTTGTGGCATGCCCGTTTGGGTCATCCAAGATCATCTATTATTTCTTTTTTGCTTAAAAATAATTTTATTTCTTGTAAGGGTACGCGAAGTACTCCACTTTGTCCTTCTTGTCCGTTAGGAAACATGTTAAATTACCATTTGTAGCCTCTACTTCTAGTACTTTGATGTCGTTTGACATTATTCATAGTGATTTATGGACATCCCCCGTGTTAAGTTCTGTGGGCCATCATTATTATATCATATTTTTGGATGATTATTCTAATTTTTGTGGACCTTTCCTTTATAAAAAAAGTCTCATGTTTTTCCACATTCTAAAAAATTAGAGCATTCATCCATAACCAATTCGAACGGAAAATTAAAAGTATTCAATGTGATAATGGCAAGGAATATGATAATGGGTTGTTTTGAGAATTTTGTGATGCTAATGGCATAGTTTTTCATTTTTCTTGTTCTCATACGTCCTCACAAAATGGAAAAGCCGAACGAAAAATTCGTATCATTAATAATATTGTCCGAACTTTATTAGCACATGCTTCTGTACCCCCTTTTTTTGGCATCATGCACTACAAATGGCTACTTACCTCCTTAACGTACTTTCTACCAAAGGATTAGCATCTAAATCTCCCCTTAAAGTTTTCTATAATAAGGATCCTTCGTATTCTCATCTTAGGGTCTTTGGGTGTTTATGCTATCCACTTTTTTCGTCAACTACAATTAACAAACTTCAGGCCCGTTCTACCGCTTGTGTGTTTTTGAGTTATCCATCTAATCATCGTGGTTACAAATATTTTGATTTATCATCTAATAAAATCATAATTAGTCGTCATGTTATTTTTTATGAAACCCAATTTCCTTTTACTAAAGTGAGTAGTCCCGTGCCAAGTTCATATAATTTTTTAAATGACGAGGTCTCACCATATATTATCCACCATTTTTCTGACTTGTCCCATGACCAAAATACGCCAGCAGACCCACTGCCTGCTGACCCACAGTCTATCGCAACCATTGTTCTGCCCAGTGGGCCGATGACATGGTCCAGTACTGATCTCGGTATTGTTATAGTGTTTCAGCCCAATCCTGAGCTTGTTATTGTTTCTGTTCTAGTTGTTGGGCCAGCAGGTCCACTGCCTGCTGGCCAGTCCGTCCCCGTTCCACACATTGCCCAAAATCCATCAAATTCCTCCTCTAGTCAAGGACCCGTTACTCATAGTCAAAGGGGTATTTTTAAACCAAAATGACATTTTAATCTCAATTCTAATGTCCTTTAATCCGCCCTCCCATGTAACCATGTGTCCGCATTAAATGACCCAAATTTTAAATTGGCTATGACTGACGAATATAATGTTCTTATTGAAAATAAGACGTGGGAGTTGGTGCCCCGTCCTTCTGGTATTAATACTATTCGGTCTATGTGGATTTTTACTCATAAAGAAAATTCTTACGGTTCTTTTGAGAGGCATAAGGCTCGTCTTGTAGGTGATGGTAAAACTCAACAGGTTGGCGTGGATTGTGGTGAAACGTTTAGTCCGGTGGTCAAACTAGCTACTATTCGTACTGTTCTCAGTTTGGCTCTCTCAAAAGCATGGCCCATTTATCAGTTGGATGTGAAAAATGTCTTTTTACACGGTGATCTTAAGAAGATAGTTTATATGCATCAGCCCTTGGGTTTTCAAGATCCCAATCATCCTCATCATTTCTGTTTTCTGAAGAAGTCCTTGTATGAACTTAAGCAGGCCCCACGGGCTTGGTATAAAAGGTTTGCAGATTATGTATCTTCTACTGATTTTTCTCACAGCCGGTTTTATCATTCTCTCTTTATATACGTCGTGGTACTTCTCTGGAATACATTTTGTTGTATGTCGATGATATTATATTGACTGCTTCGTCTGATAATATGCGCAAGTCTATCATGACACTTCTCAGTTCCGAATTTGCTATGAAATACTTGGGGCACTTGAGTTATTTCTTGGGGATTGTTGTCACTCGTCATTCAGGTGGTCTATTTTTATCACAAAGGAAGTATGCCGCTGAGATCATTGAAAGAGTCGGTATGTCATCGTGTAAATATACTTCTACTCCTGTTGATACTAACCCGAAGCTGAGTGCTACATCTGGCACTAAATTCGAGGATCCCACCCACTATCGCAGCCTTGCAGGGATACTTCATTATCCTACCTTCATAAGGCCTGATATTATTTATGCAGTTCAACGAGTGTATTTTTTTATGCATGATCCACGAATTGAGCATATGAATGCGCTCAAACGCATTATACAATACATCCAGGGCACACTTGATTATGGCTTGCATTTGTATCCTATGTCCGTTTATACACTTGTGTCTTATACAGATGTTGATTGGGGTGGCTGTCCTGATATCAAACGCTCAACTTCTTGTTATTGTATGTTTCTTGGGGATAACTTGGTCTCATGGTCTGCAAAATGACAAGCTACATTATCAAGATCTAGTGCAGAGGCAGAGTATCGTGGCGTGGCGAATGTGGTGTCAGAATCATGTTGGTTGCGTAATATTTTGTTAGAACTACACTTTCCTATTCAGAAATCTACCTTGGTCTGCTGTGATAATGTTAATGCAGTTTATCTTTCTGGCAATCCGGTCCAACATCAACGCATTAAACAAATCGAAATGTATATTCACTTTGTTCGCGAAAAGGTAGCTTGTGGACAAGTACGCGTCTTACATGTGCCCTCGCGATACCAAATTGCTGACATCTTTACGAAGGGCCTTCCCTCGGTTTTATTTGAAGATTTTAGGGATAGTCTCAGCGTACTACAACCGCCCGCTATGACTACGGGGGTGTGATAGAATACCGTGTATATCCCTATGATATACACGATTTTGACTAGTCTTGCACCATAAATAGAAGTTGTAAATTATGTTGTATAATTACCATAAATATAGAATTCTTGTACAAGTAGAACTAGGATATTAGAAGTTTAGTAGGAATAGGATTATCCATATTTGGAGATTGTAACTTATATATATACCTATTCATTCAATAAGAATAATCAAGGGATTAATTCTTTCAATCACAATTATAAAAAATGACATTATTCTAAGTAAAAACGTTTAAAACTATGTAAAAAATTATCCCGATTCAATAATCATTAACTTGATAAGATAATATTCACATATTCAGAAACACACTTTAAGTACTTGCTCAAATAGTAATAGTATATCTAAGATGAAAGAAATAGATGCAATAATTACTAAAAAACTCTGGTAAAATCATTGGGGTTGTACTATTACTCTTCATGTTTCAATATAGGTACCGTATTTGATTACAAAGTTTAAAAATGAAATAATGAAAATTGGAATTTATAATCTAAAACGAGTCATAATTATATGTGGGTTATAAATCAATTCATTAAAATTAAAATAGAATATTTTAAGTTAAATTATTTCTGATTAAGAAGATAGAACATTTTTTATGATAGACTAAATGGAAACATATGTCGCATAAATTGAAATTAGTTCAGTAAAAGCATGTTCTCTCTTTATTTGGTAAAGTGTAGGAAATAAATCAAGAGTAGAAAACTAAGTTGTTTAGGATTTAGTTTATTTAATTCAAGTCTAGTTAGGATTTATTTATTCAATTTATATTGGAATAGGATTTTTTAGTCCTAGTCTATTTTGATTTTTAGTATTATAAATAGGGATGCTCTGTCACATATTTTTATTGTAGTGAGATTTAAGTGTTTTGAGTTATTGATTAAAACCTCCTACTTCTTCTTTCTAGTTTGATAAATTTCTTCTATATAGTCATTGTTGGGTCTTTCACTTGTGCATATATTATGTGTTTGAGTATTTTTATTTTCTTCAAATTGGTATCAGAGCCTTTGAGATTCGATCAAAACCTCGTGTTAAATATGATACATATAAAAGAATATTTCATATTTCATATTTACCAAATTATCCCATTTTTGCGTTTGATGGCAAAAATAGGAGTTGGTATCATAATATGAAGAATTTTTTCAATGTTGTTGGACCATGGTCCATAATTGATAAAGGACTCGTGGAAATCCTATAAGACACAACATTGACGGGTGAAGTAGCTACACAATTGGAGAAAATAGATAATTAGATTACAAGGCACACTTTTACCTTGACAGCAAGGTCGAATTGCACGTATACAACAAAATTTTGCATTCAAAGTCAGCAAAGGAGGCTTGGACAATTTTGGTGAATTTACATCGAGGTTCCGCAGACGTAAGGAAAGTCAAATTGCAAGAGCTTAGAAGACACTACGAGTTGGCCAGAATGAAACCAACAAAGTTTGTCAAAAAAATCTTTACAAGAGTTACTAGTATTGTCAACGATATGATGACTAACGGAGAAGCATTAAACCAAGTTAAATTGTTGAAAAAATATTGCGGTCCTTGAGTATGAAATTTCACACAAAGAAAATGGTTCTTGAGGTCACCAATGATCTTAACACTATGACACTTGATGATTTAGAAGGTGAATTGGTGACGTATGAGATGTCTCTGGATCAACAATCAACTGAAATAGTTGATGAGGCCTTGCAAGCAAAGGTGAATCAACCTGAAGAAAAAGAAGAAACTTCAAATTTGGCTGAAACAAATCAAAGAGGTCACAATTTCAGAGGTAGAGGACGAGGTGGTAGAGGTAATTTTTTTATGTCGTGGTAGAGATAATTTTTTCTATCAACAGAAAAATGATAATAATTTCAAGAGGGAATAACAGAATTATCAAAATTTTCAAGGACATGATAAATCGAATGTTCAGTGTTATAATTGTGGAAAATATGGACATTATCAACGTGATTGTTGGTACAATGAATCTGAAAAATAAAAGGGAAGAATATGCAAAGATGATTGAATATTATGGATATAAACAAGAGACATTATTGTTTTCTAGCTCACTGATTGAAGAAAATAAAGAGAATGAATGGTTTATTGATTCTGGTTGTAGCAATCATATGTCTGGAAATAAGAAATTATTTGTTGATCTGGACGAATCATTTAAAGCTACAGTAAGACTTGACAATAATGTGAAGGTGTCTGCTGTTGGAAGGGGGAAATTTTCAATTACTTCGGAAAATAGATCTTCTTATTTTATATTTCAGGTATAATATGTTCCAAGTCTTCATCGCAATTTATTGAGTTTGGGTAAATTAACAGAAAAGGGTTATGATTTACGTTTTAAGTACGGAATGGGCACTATCTGTGTGATGATAAAATAGGATTAATTACAAAAATAAAGATGAATAGTAATCGCATATGGCCTCTTGATCTCAATCGTGATGATTTACCTTGCTTTAGTTCTGTGAATTGTGATGATACATGATTGTCGCATCTACGATTCGGACATCTGAATTTTGGGAGTTTGAATTTTCTTACAAGAAAGAATTTGATTAATGATTTGCCTTCTATTAATTTTCCTTACACAAAAGTGTAAGTCTTGTATTTTGATAAATAAGTACAGAAAACTTTTTCAAAAAGGTAAAGCTTGGAGGGCTAATGCGCCATTGGAGTTGACCCACTCAGACTTGTGCTCAGTTGAAGTTCTTTCTAATGGCGGAAGTAAGTATTTTATTACTTTTATTGGTGATTTCAGCCGAAGGACTTGGGTATATTTTCTGGAAAATAAATCCTATGCACATTGAGAAGTGATAGAGGCACTGAGTTTCTTGTTTGTGATAATTATTTGAAGAAGTATGGTATTAAACTTCAATTGACAGCTACATATACTCCTCAACAAAATGGTGTGGTTGAAAGAAAAAATAGAACGGTGATGAATATGATGAGATTTATGATGCATTCCAAAAATATTCCGAAACGTTTTTGGACAGAAGTTGTTTCTTGTGCAATTTATGTTTTAAATATGTGACTTAATTTTGAAAAAACTTGCATAGGTAAGAAGCCAAGTATTTCTCACCTAAAAGTATTTCATTGTCTTGCTTATGCTCATGTTCTTGACGCTTTGAGAAAGAAACTAGATGATAAGGCAGAAAAGTATATTTTTATTGACTACAGTCATGAGACAAAGGGTTACAAGCTATTTAATCCAGATACAAAAAAATAATTATTAGCAGAGATATTACTTTTGATGAGCTGAGTGCCTGGGATTGATCAAAGAAGGATCATGAACCTTCCACATCTCAACCAATAGTTTCAATCATGGAGGAAGAAAGTTCTAGTAGACATCAAGAGAAACAGATAACACAACATGTTCAAACAGAGACATTCAGTCGCCCGCAAAGACATCACCATTTACCAGCCCGTTTGCAAGATTATGTTGTTGGTAATGATAATGATTTATTCGACGAAGATATCGTGAATTTTTCTCTATTTGCGAATTGTGATCCAGTTACTTTTGAGGAAGCAACTAAAGATGATCGTTGGGTGCATGCAATGAATGAAGAAATTCATGCTATTAAAAATAATAATACATGGGAATTGACTGCTTTATCACCTTCGAAAAGGCCAATTGGAGTTAAGTGAGTTATATAAGACCATATATAAATCAACTGTAGAAGTTGACCGCTTTAAGACAAGATTAGTTGTTAAAAGATACCAGCAAAAAGCAGGTATTGATTATTTTGAGATATTTGCACTTGTTGCTAGACTTGATACAGTTCATATGATTATTTCTCTTGCTGTCAATAATTATTGAAAAAATTATCAAATGGATGTGGAATCTGCTTTCTTGAATGGTGTTCTTGAGAAAGAAGTGTATGTTGAGCAGCCTGAAGGGTATGTGAAAAGGGGTCAAGAAAATAAAGTTTACAAGTTCAAGAAGGCGTTATATGGGTTGAAACAAGCCCCTAGAGCTTGGTATACTCGTATTGATTATTATTTTATTAGACATGATTTTCATAGATGTCCATATGAGCATACATTATACATCAAATTCAACTCTGGTGGAGACATTCTCATTGTGTGCTTATACGTGGATGATTTAATATTTACTGGCAATAATCCCAAATTAATTTCTGAGTTTAGGGATGTCGTGATTAGCCAGTTTGAGATGACTGATTTGGAATTGATGTCTTATTCTCGTGGCATTGAAGTTTCTCAATTGGAAGGTGGAATTTTTATCTCTCAGAAAAAATATGCTAATGATATTTTTGTTAAATATAGACAATATACATGTGTATATTGTGTATACTTGTCACATATTTGGACTGATTTGCTCTGATACCATGAAAAAAATAATCCCCTTGATTATTTTCATTACTTGAAAGGCTATATATACAAGTTACAAAATAGGAGAATCTTATTCCTATTCTACTCCTAAAACCTTATTATATACATTTATGGTAATACACTAATTATGGTAATACACTACTAATTATATTACAACATTACCTAAACTAGGATACTAAATATTTACCATAAATTACTTGGTACAAATCACTGATGAATATGCCATGCCTTTGAAACAGTCAAGCTAAGCACAGTGCGGATGGTAGCCGGCTTGACCACCGGACTAAGCGTCTCACCACAATTAACAAACTTCAGGCCCGGTCTACTCCGTGTGTTTTTTTGGGTTATCCGTCTAATCATCGCGGGTACAAAAACCCGGCCTCCGCAAGCTCACCACGCAGCAGGTCCCACTAAAACAGATATCGAGGCCGCGATGCACACACTTGGGTTGACGCAACCGGATCCAAATGACACCAGCGCAACGACACACATGACCTCCGATCAAGGTACTCTCTCGTCTTATGCTAATTTGAGCAACCCTCATGGTATAATTGTTGGTAATGGTAACTCTATTCTAATTCAGGGTTGTGGTCATAAAACTCTATCTCCCCCCAATCCTCCCCTTATCTTGAAAAATACTTTACATGCCCCAAAATTGATTAAAACCTTAGTGTATGTTCGAAAATTCACCACTGACAATTCTGTTTCTGTTGAATTTGATCCTTTTGGTTTCTCTGTGAAGGATTTCAAGACGGAAAGTCCTCTCATGAGGTGTGATAGTAGGGGAGATCTTTATCCTATCACACCCAGTTTCAGTCCATCGAGTCAAGCCTTGCCATCAGCCTTTGCAGCCATTTCTCATTCCTTGTGGCATGCTCGTCTTGGTCATCAGGGATCCTCTATTTTATCTGTTTTAAATAAAATAGTTTTATTTCTTGTAAGGGTACGAGTCGTACTCCACTTTGTCAATCTTGTTCGTTAGGAAAAATTATTAAGTTGCCTTTTGTAGACTCAAATTCTCATACGTCAATGCCATTTGATATTATTCATAGCGACCTATGGACGTCTCATGTTCTAAGTTCGTTGGGTCATCGGTATTATGTTCTTTTTTTGGATGATTATTCTAAATTTTTGTGGACGTTTCCAATTGCAAATAAATCTCAAGTGTTTTCCGTCTTCATCAAATTTAGAGCATTCATTAGAACACAATTTGAAAGAAAAATAAAAAATATTCAATGTGATAATGGAAAAGAGTATGATAATAGGGTGTTTCGAGAGTTCTGTGCTAATAATGGGATCAATTTTCATTTTTTATGTCCTCATACATCTTCACAAAATGGGAAAGCCGAACGCAAAATTTGTTCCATAAATAACATTGTCCGCACTCTCTTAATTCATATTGACGTACCCCCATATTTTTGGCATCATGCTCTTTAAATGACGACTTATCTCCTTAACATAATTCCTTCCAAAGGTCTGACATATTATTTCCCCTTCCAAATTTTATATAATAAGAATCCTTATTATTCTCATCTTCGGATTTTTGGGTGCTTATGTTATCCGTTATTCTCATCCACCACAATTAACAAACTTCAGGCCCGGTCTACTCCTTGTGTGTTTTTGGGTTATCCGTCTAATTATCGTGGTTACAAATGCTTTGATTTATCCTCCAAGAAAATCATCATTAATCGCCATGTAATTTTTTATGAAACCCAATTTTCATTTACTAAAGTTCATACTCCCGAGCCTAGTTCGTATAATTTTTTGGATGATGGTATATCCCCATTTATTACTCACCATTTTTCAGACATATCCCGCACCCAAAATCCTCCAGCGGGCCCACTGCCCGATGATCCCACTGTTACGTCGCACTTTCCAATCACTGGATCAGTTCCAGCGATTGGGCGACCCACTCGAACAGGTCCAGCTGACCCAGCTTGCCGATTTGGGCCAAGGCCCATCGCCGCCACCCCGTCCCGAGCCCAGCAAATTCCCAAAATTCACTCAATTCGTCCTCGAGTCATAGACCGGTCACTCGTAGTCAGCGGGGTATTTTTAAACCTAAAAGACATTTTAATTTACATTCTAATGTCTCTAAATCCCCCTTGCCCCGTAATCCTGTGTCCGCCTTAAACGACCCGAATTGGAAAATTGCTATGACTGATGAATATAATGCTCTTATTGATAATAAGACGTGGGAGTTGGTGCCCCGTCCATCTAGTATTAATGTTATCAGGTCTATGTGGATTTTTGCTCATAAGGAGAATTCAGATGGTTCATTTGCTCGACATAAGGCGCGACTTGTGGGTGATGGTAAGACTCAGTAGGTTGGTATAGATTGTGGGGAGACATTCAGTCCGGTGGTCAAATTGGCTACCATTCACATTGTGCTTAGCTTGGCTCTTTCAAAGGCATGGTCTATTCATCAGTTTGATGTCAAGAATGCTTTCCTACATGGTGATCTCAAGGAAACAGTCTATATACATCAGCCGTTGGGGTTCAGGGATCCCAACTGTCCTCATCATGTCTGTTTGTTGAAGAAGTCCTTATATGGGCTTAATTAGTCTCCACAGACCTGGTATACAAGGTTTGCTGACTATGTTTCGACTATTGGGTTCACTCACAGCAGGTCAGATAATTCCTTGTTCATCTACCATCGTGGTTCGTCCTTGGTCTACATTCTGTTGTATGTGGATGATATCATTTTGACTGCTTCTACCGATGCCTTACGCCAGTCTATCATAACTATGCTCAGCACTGAGTTTGCTATGAAAGACTTAGGTGCCTTGAGTTATTTTTTAGGGATTGCCGTCACTCGTCATTCAAATGGATTATTCTTGTGTCAACGGAAGTATGCAGCGGAGATCATCGAGAGGGCTGGGATGTCATCCTGTAAGTCCACTTCTACTCCAGTTGATACAAAGCCCAAGCTTAGTACTGCAGCAGGCGTTCCCTACGAGGATCCGACCAGCTATCGCAGTCTTGTAGGGGCCATTCAGTATCTTACCTTTACCAGATCGGATATTACGTATGCAATCCAGCAGGTGTGTTTATTCATGTATGATCCCAGAATTGAGCACATGAATGCACTCAAACGCATCATCGGTATATTCAGGGTACACTGGACTATGGTTTGTATTTGTATCCTTCATTGACATCCACACTTGTCTCATACATAGATGCTGATTAGGGTGGGTGTCCAGACACCAGACGGTCTACGTCCGGCTACTGTATGTTCCTTGGCAACAACTTGGTCTCTTGGTCTGCGAAGCGTCAGGCGACTCTATCCCGCTCAAGTGTCGAGGCTGAATATCGAGGGGTCGCCAATGTGGTCTCAGAATCATGTTGGTTACATAATTTTCTTTTAGAGCTTCATTGTCCGATTCAAAAGGCAACCTTGGTTTATTGCGATAATAGTAGTGCCATTTACCTTTCTGGTAATCCGGTTCAGCACCAACGCACTAAATATATCGAGATGGACATTCACTTTGTCCGTGAAAAGGTTGTCTGGGGTCAGATACGCGTCTGTCATGTCCCGTCAAGATATCAGGTTGCAGACATCTTTACAAAGGGTATTCCCTCGATCCTTTTTGAAGATTTTAGGGACAGTCTCAGCGTTCGAAGACCGTCCGCTATTACTGCGGGGGTGTGTTAAATATACACAATATACACACAATATACATGTGTATATTATGTATACTTGTCACGGATTTGGACTGATTTTCTCTCGGTTTATTTGGACTGATTTGCTCTCGGTTTGTGGACTGATTTGTACCAAGTAATTTATGGTAAATATTTAGTATCCTAGTTTAGTTAATGTTGTAATATAATTAGTAGTGTATTACCATAATTAGTGTATTACCATAAATGTATAGAATAAAGTTATAGGAGTAGAATAGGAATAGGATTCTCCTATTTTGTAACTTGTATATATAGCCTTTCAAGTAATGAAAATAATCAAGGGGATTATTTCTTTCAATTTTAAAGAGGTTCAATAAGGATAAATCCAAGACATATTTGATCCATGTTGAAGAAAAATTAAAATTGACTAAAGATGGAACTGGTAATTTTATTCATGCTACATATTTTTAGAAAATTGGTAGGGAGTCTAAGGTACTTGACTTCTACAAGACCTGACATTACTTATGAAGTTGGATTAATTAGCTGATTTATAGAGTCTCCACATTAATCGCACTTGCAAGCAACTAAGAGAATTTTGAGATATATTCAAGGTACACATTCTGAATGGGAGCCTTGGAGTAACTGGTAAGTTGCTGCCATTTGACCAGGAGGTCATGGGTTCAAGCCGTGGAAACAGCCTCTTGCAGAAATGCAAGGTAAGACTGCGTACAATATACCCTTGTAGTCCGGCCCTTCACCGAACCCCGCGCATAGCTGGAACTTAGTGCACTGGCTGGCCTTGTAGCAGAGTTAGTTACACATTGATAGAACAATCAACTTCTTCCTTCTCTTTAATGGCTTCTCTCTAACCAGCTTCATCACTTTCCATGTCTATGAATTTGTCTGTGATCTAATCATTTAGACTGAAATTCATTAGGGGGATAGGAGGTTGTGATGTTGTGTTATGCTTATTCTCTCTCACATTGGTGCAGACCAAGAGTTTGTCTAATTCGAAGTTCTCTAAATGTTTTTTAAGGAAAAAATAGTAATCTTGTTGGAATTACATAAGTGATTGGGTTGGTGATATGACGCAAATAAAAAGTACTTTTGGGTATTCATTCTACTTGGGGTCTGATGTATTTTCTTGGTCTTCAAAAAAGAAACAAGTTGTTTCTTTGTCAACAGCTGAATCAAAGTACATGGCTGCAACAAGTAGTGCTACGCAAGCATTATGGTTGAGAAAGATGCTTAGATTTCTTCAACACAAGCAAGATAGTCCTACAAAAATATTTTGTGATAGCAAGTCTTCTATTGAGTTAATAAAGAATCCAGTTTTTCACGGCCGCAGCAAACATATTGACATTAAGTTTCAGTTCATTCGTGATTTGATTCAAGATAAGGAGATAGTTGATATTATTACAAGACTGAATAACAAGTTGTTGATGTTTTCACAAAGCCACTAAAACTGGAGTTGTTCATTCAGTTGAAGAAGACGCTAGGCATGGTCAAGTTTGAAGATCTTGATTTAAGGAAGGCTATATAAGAAATAAATCAAGAGTAGGAAACCTAAGTTGTTTAGGATTTAGTTTATTTAATCCAAGTCTAGTTAGGACTTATTTATCCAATTCATATTGGAATAAGATTTTTTAGTCCTAGTCTATTTTGATTTTTAGTATTATAAATCGGGGTGCTCTGTCACATATTTTCATTATAGTGAGATTCAAGAGTTTTGAGTTATTGATTAAAGCCTTCTATCTCTTATTTCTAGTTTGATAAATTTCTTCTATATAGTCATTAATGGGTCTTTCACTTGTGCATATATTATTCGTTTGAGTATTTTTATTTCTTTCACAAAAGTTCTACTCAATCATCCAAGTATCCAACAACCCCCACCCCACCGGGCCCACAACCTCCCAACACACACACAAAAACCCCTTAAACCACAACCCACAAAGCACATAGGCACATCAGATACTTTTGCTTTTGTGTTCTCTTTTTGGGTCTGTGGCAACTGGCAATGTCTTTGTAGGGAAAAGACGGTCAAACAAATGGTGGGGCTACCAAATTGAGAGTAATTGACCATGTAATCTTAACCAAGATTTTGCATTTAGTGGGCGGTACCCAAATGAGTGAGAAATGATTGTTCTGTTTACTAGTATTGTCTTTGTTTGAAAGAGGGGATGGAGCTACCCCTTTATTTATGGGTAAGATATATGTACGAATTTCACATGATTCTTTTGCCTATGGAATTGTCTATTTAAAGGAGATACATATCACAAAAAGAATAAAAAATAGTTGACATCTAAAGGAATATATTCCTTGATCTTTATGGATGAATAATTTATAATAAATATATATATATAAGGTTACAAGAATATTTACTTTGATACAAATTAGGTAACTAATTAATCTAATTGCAAAAGGATTATAATTCTATCTAAAATAGGAGATATACAATTAATACAATTAATGAAAGAATATTGGAAAATATTCTATTACACCCTCGCAGTCGAAACAGGAGGTTCACAAACACTGAGATTGGCTCGAAAATCATCAAATAGTATGCACGGAAGTCCTTTGGTGAAGATGTCGGCAATCTGATATCTGGAAGGCACATGAAGGACACGAACTTGACTACGAGCCATTTTTTTGCGAACGAAATGAATGTCCATCTCAATGTGTTTAGTTCGATGATGTTGGACGGGATTGTCAGAAAGATATATCGCACTGATATTATCGTAGTAGACCAGTGTTGCCTTTTGAATCGGGCAGTGAAGCTCAAGTAGAAGGTTACGGATCCAACAAGTTTTAGAGACGACGTTGGCGACACATTTGTACTCTGCTTCTGCACTAGATCAGGATAGTGTAGGTTGTTTTTTGGAAGACCAAGATAATAGGTTATCTCCGAGGAAAATGCAATAACCAAACGTGGAGTGTCGGGTGTCAGGACATCCACCTCAGTCAGCATCAGAATAAGTAGTGAGACCAGTGAGCGAAGACATGTATAGATGTAATCCGAAGTGAAGTGTACCTTGGACGTATCGTAAAATACGTTTGAGGGCATGTATGTGTGCTTCCCTCGGACTGTGCATGTACAAACAGATTTGTTGCAGGGCATAAGATATGTCTGGTCTCGTGAATGTGAGGTACTGCAGGGCCCCATTCAGGCTACGATAGTGAGTCAGGTCTGAATATGAAGGGCTTGAATCAGCGTTGAGCTTGGAATTGGTGTCTACAAGCGTGTGGGATGGTTTGCAAGATGTCATGCCTGCACGGTCAAGGATCTCTTCGGCGTACTTCTTCTGACATAGAAATAGGCCACTAGAATATCGAGTGACAGAGGTGCCGAAGAAATAACTCAAGGGGCCCAAATCTTTCATATCAAACTCAGAGGAAATGAGAGACATAATGGACCGATGGAGAGCATCAGATAATGTGGTAAGGATGATGTCATCAACATATAATAATAGGTAAGCCATATATGTACCCTTGTTGTAGATGAACAGGGAATGATCGGATCTGCTGTGTGAAAAAATGATAGAGGGAGCATAATCGGTGAACCATTAGTGCCATGCTCGAGGAGCCTATTTCAGTCCATAGAGTGATTTCCGCAATAGACACACATAATCCGAATGAATAGGATCCCTGAAACCCATAGGCTGATGCATATATACCATTTCATGAAGATCCTCATGTAAGAATGCATTCTTGACATCAAGCTGTTGAATAGGCTAAGACTTGGATATGGCAATGTTGAGGACGGTCCGGATGGTTGCGGGCTTTACGAACCGGCTGAACGTTTCATCACAGTCCACTCCTACATGTTGAGACCTGCCATCACCTACAAGATGAGCCTTGGACCTCTCAAAATAACCATCAGATTTCTTTTTATGTCTAAAAATCCACATAGAACAAATAATGTTAGCATCACGTGGATGGAGTACTAGGTCCCACGTCTTATTATCAATAAGACCAATATATTCGTCAATTATTACGGCTTTCCAATTAGGGTCAGACAAGGAATCCTTCGGGTTACGAGGGACAACGAAAGGGACAACTGAAATTAAAAGGTTAAATAACCATTTAAGTTTATGAATTATGTGCATGGAATGGGTTTCCATGGTCCGAGAGTGTGTCTCGGGATGCGGGATGGGAGGGGGGGTTTGCCGTAGGACTGCAGGGAAGAGGAGGAAGGACAGGGGTGACGGTACTAGCTGGCCGAACCTCATTTTGCCGAGAGGTGGCTGCGGAATCACCCTGAGGTGGGCTATTCCGGGCCACCATCGGTAGAACCAGGTGGGCAGCTAGTCCCAGACTAGCCGAGGTGGGGGCGGGTGTCAGGGTATGGGATGGAGGACTATGTAAATGGTGAATTATAAGAGGGTTTAGGCCATCATCTATGAAGTCGTAGGAATGTCGCACTTTCCTTATCTTGTGTCAATTCTAGTTTTGAACTACCGCAGACTTGTTTCATAGTTTTCAACTGAGCGGAGATCTTTTGAATTCAGACCAGTGGCGAGTGTAGAGAGGCAAAGGGGAATTGAGACTCATTAAATAGGACATGACGTGAAATAATAATTTTATAGCTTGACAAGTGATAGCACGAGTAACCACGATGATTGGCAGTGTAACCCAAAAACACACACGGGGTAGACTGGAGTTGGAGTTTGTGAGTGATCGGATGGAGAGGGTAACAAAGACATCCAAAAATATGCAAGTGTTGGTAGGAGGGGTTCCTACGAAACAGAACTTGGGTGGGCGACCATTGAGCTAGAGACTTGTTTGGGATTATGTTTAGGAGATAGGTGGCCATGAAGAGTGCATAATACCATAATTTAAGGGAAATTAAGGCATGAACAAGTAGGGCACGAATGAAGTTGTTTATGGTTTGGATTTTCCGTTAGGCTTTACCATTTTGGGAGGATGTGTGAGGGCAGGAAAATCGAAAGGTAAGACCATTTTTGAAGCAAAACTGTTTGAATTAGTTATTATCAAATTCTCTTTCATTGTCACATTGAAAACATTTAATACTCTTTTCAAATTGTGTTTTTACTAAAGCACTCAATGATGAAAAAATGGGGTAGACCTGGGATTTATTTCCAATTGGAAAAGTCCATAGAAAGTTTGAATAATCTTTCAAAAACAACACATAATATCGATGGTCAGTCGTACTCAAAATAGGGGATGTCCATAAAGCACTATGTATGATATCGAATGGCATTAAAGTATAATTTGTGGATGCAGAAAATGGTAATTTGACATGTTTCCCAAAAATGCAAGATTCACATATAGGAGTCCTAGAAATACGGTTGCAATTAATAAAATTATTTTTCCTAAGGGAGCGTAAAATAGAGTCTCTCGGATATCCTAATCTAGAATGCCATAGGGAAGATGAAAGAGCAGCAAAGGTTGATGGAACTGAGGCTGGATTGTTGACGACGTTTGAAATAGGGTAGAGATCTCCGGTGTTGTCACATCTCATTATTCGTCTCCCTGTCGTAAAATTCTTTACGGTAAAACCAAAAGGATCAAAGTCAAGGGAAACCCAATTGTCAGTTGTGAAATGTTGCATGGAGATTAGATTCTTAATGAGTTTAGCGGCATGGAGGATATTTTTTAAGATTAGTGGTGGATGTGGTGGAGATAGGGAGGAATGACCATAACCATGGACTAAAATTCTTTGTCCACAACCAGCAATAATATTTTGATTTAAATTACTCAAATTGGAATAAGACAAGAGAGTACCTTGTGATGCCGTCATGTGAGATGTGGCGCATGTGTCCATATACCAATTTTCGTCTGGAGTCGGTGCATAAGTCGATAGCGGGGGGGCCTGTGATGTGTAGACATGTTGTGGACATGGGCCAAGTATGCCATGTTGGGCATGTCGATTCTGAGGTGGAGTCCACAGGGATGTCAGATATGGGCAAGGAGGGGAGGCCCATGACGGTGGGGCCCAAGTGGCCTACGGCGGGTAGGCAGCCCAAGGCGGAGGCTGGTGCCACTGCCGTGGTCGCTGCTGGGTGTTTCTGGCCGGCGAGGACTGCCCTTTTCTCACCGCCGTTAATGCTGGAATTTCTTCCGCTGCGGCCCTTACCGGACTGCATGCTTCGGCAGTTGTTACGAGAGGAAGCGGACTGTTGCGGGTCTTTTGACAGACAGTTCTGGTTGCCAGAACGGGAGGCCCTGCCATCGGCGGAGGGCCCGACGGTGGTGGTAAGGCGAAGTCGGCAATGCTGGCCCGAGTGGTGTTGCGCTTGATTTTCTGGGTTTTCTCAAGGATGAGCTTCGAACGGGCCTCATAAAACGGAAGTAATGGCGTGCATTGCTGAAGGATGGTGGCAATGCCATCATTGGATTCATTCAAACCTGCAATAATTTGCATGACCAATCGTTGATTAGTCACTGGTGTGCCGACGCTAGAGAGTTAGGCGACAAACATCTTGAGTTCTTGACGATAAGCAGACACGTTTAAAAAATCGTCATGATGAACGTCCTTGAACTGATTTTCAAGGTATAACGCTCGTTGAGTTTTGTTGTCGTGAAAAATACTTTCCAAACGTTTCCACATTTGGCAGGAAATGGCATCGGTCTCAATGATGGTGTGCAACAGATCATTAGATATCATGTCGTATATCCACTGGAGGACGGCTGCGTCCAAACGAGACCAGAGAGCATCATCAGAAGTCGAAGTCGATGGTATATTTGTGGACTTTGGCGTGGGAGGGATGATGTGGTCGATAACTTCGTAAACACGACAATGGATCTTAAAAAGCTCCGCCCACGAGGAGTATTGACCTTTTTCCATCTAAAGAGTCACAAGGATGAAGTTTTTAATATTGTTTATGGCAAGTGCATGGTGAAATTTGGTTTTGTCAACCATGGAAGAGGAAATTTAGGAGGAAGAGGGAGGGAGAATGGCCGAAAAAATTAGGGTTTCATCATGGGGAAAAGAGGGGGTGGGCGGCCGAGAGAGGTCGACAGCTAGGGTTCCGACGTGGGCTAGGTGCCGACGTGAAAAAAAGGTGGCGGTCGAGAAGGTGTATCGGCGGCTAGGGTAGAGTTTGTAATTTTAGGCTACTAATACCATAAAGAAATATATTCATTGATCTTTATTGATGAATGATTTACAATATGTATAAGGTTACAAGAATATTTATTTTGATACAAACTAGATAACTAATTAACCTAATTATAAAAGGATTATAATTCTACCCGTAAGAGAATTGGAGGTGGAGAAAATTATACGAAACAAATTTTGGAAAATGTCGCTATTTTAATCTAATCAGACCATTTCAATTACCATTAAGGGACAAGGAAAAGATCAAAGAAATATTATTTATTCTAAGTGAATTAGATGCCTTCTTGATGAAAAAAGGAATCTTGCTAACTAAAGTAAAGTGGATTCTTGCCCTTTATATATACAAGGGCGTGTATGTGTGTGTATATAGCCTGATTCCTTTGAGCAAAGTTGGTATATATTCCCATTAATTTGACCAATTACAAGATTTGCTCTTCAATTTCTTTTTTAGTTTTTCACCCGAAATTCAGTATTTCTACTTCATATTTATATTAGAGTTTGACCAAAATTTGAATTTGTGTCGGAAAATATCATATTGGGGTAAAACATTCTCTAACAAAGACGACTTCATACCCATAACTCAAACCCGGCATTTCTAATTAAAGATAAAGAATTACTTACCACCGCGTCGTAACCATACGTTGGTTTTGACCCATTACAAGATTTGTTCTTCAAAGCTTGTGATTCCATCCTTCTTTACCTTTGCCTTTTTATATATCATCTTTCACCATATCCATATTCCTACTCCCGCCGAATAAAGTAGAGAGTAGGAAATAGTTATCCCCCATTGTCTTTCTCTCAGAGGAAAAAAAATTACATTATCTAAGTCATAATATTCATGTGCAAAATAAAATTAGAGGTGAATTTAAAATTTAAAATTTATAAGTTCTAGATTATAATTCTTTTTTACTTATTCAGTTATGAATAAATTATTTATATATATTAAATGATTATATTTTATATAAATATACAATTTGAGTCAAAACTATTTAATTCTGACGAACCTTAAATTTCAAGGGTAGTTCAACCCTGAAAAACTGTAATACAAATTTCATATAGTGTCAAAATTTTCCGATAATCTATCACTAATTGATATATGCCGTCAAAGAATCACTAAAAATCTTAGTTTTTCAACGGGTTTCTTCGAATCCATGATATTTCTTTTAGCGATTCAATTATACCATTATATAAAGTTTTTTTTTTGTTAGAAATTGTATACACACTACAAGAAGAAAGACATTTATCAATAACATTTTTGTTAACATACGATAGATTTTGTTGTTAAAAGTACTTTTTGCAACAACAAAAATTATTGCATGAAGTTGCAATAACCTCCGATGCGATAAGTTTTCGCAACAAGAAGTTATTTTTTTGTCATTTACGTTTTTTAGCAACAATATATTGAATTTTTGTTGTCATTTATGTTCTTTAACAATAATATATTTAATGTTGTTAAAATTTTATTGTCAATTCTATACTTTCTTGTAGGGACAATTGTAGACTTAATAACTGGTAAATGTTCTACGTATAAATATATTCAATGAAGCAAGTTCAAGGTGACAAAGAAAATGAACCACTTGATAGGATTGTAAAAGAAAACAATTCAAAAAACAACACGCCATTAATAATATTTTTTACAACAACAATATATCCAGTGAAATCTCACAATGTGGAGTCAGGGGACGCCATTAATAATATTATTTATCTTCTATGTAGCTTTTTTTCTTTTTATGTCTAAAAATCCACATAGAACGAATAATGTTAGCATCAGGTAGACGGGGTACTAGATCCCACGTCTTATTATCAATAAGAGCATTATATTCTTCAATCATTGCGGCTTTCCAATTAGGGTCGAACAAGCCATCCTTCAGATTTCTAGGGACATGGGAAAGGACAACTGAAACAGATAGGTAAACAGTCGTTTAGGTTTATGAATTCCGTGCATGACATGGGTTTCCATAGTCCGAGAGCGTGTCTCAGGACGCGGGATGGGAGGGGGGTGTGCCACGGGACTGCCGGGAAGAGGAGGAAGGGCAGGGGTGGCGAGACCGGCTGGCCGATGCTCGGTTTGCTGAGAGGTGGCTGCTGAATCACCCTGAGGCAGGCTGTTCTGGGCCACCATCGGCAGAACCTGGTGAGCAGTGTGTCCCGGACTGTCCGAGGTAGGGGCGGGTGTTGGGGTCTGGGACGGCGAACAATGTAAATAATGAATTAGAAGAGGGTTCATCTCATCATCTAGGAAGTCGTAGAAATACCGAGGTGGCGAGTGTAGCGAGGCAAAGGAAAATTGAGACTCATCAAATAGGACATGATGTGAAATAATAATTTTACGGCTTGACAAGTCATAGCACGAGTAACCATGATGATTGTCGGGAAAACATACACGGGGAAGACCGGGGTTGGAGTTTGTGAGTAGTCGGATGGAGAGGATAACAGAGACATCCAATGATACGCAAGTGTTGTTAGGAGGGGTTCTTATGAAACAAAATTTGAGTGGACGACTGTTGAGCTAGAGACTTGTTTGAAATTATGTTTAGGAGATAGGTGGCCATGGAGAGTGTGTAATGCCAGAATTGAGGGGGAATTGAGGCGTGAGCAAATAGGGCATGAATTAAGTTGTTTATGGTTTGGATTTTCCATTCGAACTTACCAATTTTGGAAGAGGTGTGAGGGTAGGAAAAACGAAAGGTAAGACCGTTATTGGAGCAAAACTATTTGAATTGATTATTATTGAATTCCCTGTCATTTTCACATTGAAAACATTTAATGCTCTTTTCAAATTATGTTTTTACGAGAGCACTCAATGATGAAAAAATGGGGTAGACCTGAGATTTATTGTCAATTGAAAGAGTCCATAGAAAGTTAGCATAGTCGTCCAAAAATAATATATAATATCGATGGCCAGTCGTACTTAAAATAGGGGGCGTCCATAAATCACTATGTATGATATCGAAAGGTAGTAAAGTACAATTTGTGGATGCAAAAAATGGTAATTTAACATGTTTCTCAAAAATACAAGATTCACATATAGGAGTCCTAGAAATACGGTTGCAATTAATAAAAAAAATTAAGGGAGCATAAAAATAGAATCTCCCGGATGTCCTAATCTAGAGTGTCATAAGGAAGACGAAATAGCAACAAAGGTTGATGGAACTGAGGCTGGATTGTTGACGGTGTTTGAAATAAGATAGAGATCTCTTGTGTTGTCATATCTCATTATTTGTCTCCTTGTCGTAAAATTCTTCACACAAAAACCAAAAGGATCAAAGTCAAAGGAAATATTATTATCAGTTGTGAAACGTCGCACAGAGATTATATTCTTAATGAGTTTAGGGGTATGGAGGACAGTTTTTAAGATTAGTGGTGGATGTGGTGGGGAGAAGGATGAATGACCAAAATCGCGAATGGGACTGCCTTGTCCACTACCAACAATAATATTCCGATTTAAATTACTCAAATTGGAATAAGACAAAAGAGTACCTTGTGATGCCGTCATGTGCGATGTGGCGCATATGTCCATATACCAATTTTCATCTGGAGTGTTGAGTGACATTGTGTTCATAACTGCCTCAATGTCAGTCGGTGCATAAATTGAGGGCGGGGGGCTGTGTTGTGTAGGCTTGTTGGGGACGTGGGCCGAGTATGCCAGGGTGGGCCTGTCGGTTCTGAGGTGGAGTCCACGATGATGTTGGATACGGGCTAGGAGGAGAGGCCCATGAGGGGGGCCCACGCAGCCCACGGCAGGTAGGCAGCCCACGGCGGAGGCTGCTGCCACGGTTGCTACTGGTTGTTTCTTGTCGGCGGGGACTGCCCCTTCCCGTCGCCGTTGTTGCCAGAATATTGTCCACTGCAACCCTTGTCGGAATGTCTGCTCCTGCGATTGTTACGGGTTTATGCGGGCTGTTGCGGGTCCTTGGGCTGGCGTTTCTGGTTGCCGGAGTTGGAGACCCTGCCATCGGCGGAGGGCCCGACGGTGGTGGTGAGGGCGGCGTCGGCAATGCTGGCTTGGGTGGTGCTGCGCTTGATTTTCCGAGTTTCCTCAAGAATAAGCTTCGAATGGACCTCATAAAACGGAGGTAACAACGTGCATTGCTGAAGGATGGTGGCAATGCCGTGATAAGATTCGTTCAAGCCTGCAATAAGTTGCATGACCAATCGCTGATTAGTGATTGGTGCGCCGACGTTGGAGAGTTGATCGGCAATCATCTTGAGTTCTTGACAATATGCAGACATGTTTGGGAAATCGTCATGATTGTATTCATGAATAATGTACAATATATATTTAGTAGTACAAGAATATTTAACTAGGTAACTATTCAACTTAATTACAATAGGAAATATAATTCTACCTAAAATAGAAGAACTAATTACAATAGAAAATACAATTCTACCTAAAATAAGAGATATACAATATTCGAGAAATATTCTATTAAATCCTATACCTATTATGAACCTCAAATTAGTTGTACATCAATGTGATTACTGTTTTTAAAAATATTTTGATTAAAAGATATTGTTATGTATGGTACTTTTCACATAGTTTTCAAATGGATTAAATTTTAAGAATTGTTAAACTGTTTTTTTATTCTCATGACTATTGGTCTTTGTTGGCTCCCCTTGTGTCCACTTCCTACCAATCATATTGATGTATCTAAAGTTGCTCTAATTGATTCTTTACCACTAATTAATTTGATTTAACTTCTCTTTGAGACGTTAACGCAGAAAAGTGGAAGCATCCACCCGAGGACAAAGATATGCTTCAATAATTAAGTACAATTAAGGAAGAATAAACAGACAAACAACATTTGCAACAAAGTCTAACACTAAATCCATATATTAATCGTAACATTAATAACATCTAATCAACTTTTTAGAGAGATATTGCTGGCATCCAACGTGAGAACCTAGCGAAACAAGATGCTAAACATGAGGTAGACATTGAAGCACTATCAACATATTTGATAAAAAGGGGATTTTATTTAATGACCCTTGAACAAGATCATTTAGTTTATCATTTAAAATATATAAAATTAAGGCAACATTACCCCGAATATTATATTTAAAAGGTAGAGTTTCAATGCCTCTCAAGACTTATCTTTAAATAGTAGTAATATTCTAGACTGTAGGTGCGGTAGAGTTGGCATAATAGAAATAACATGATGCTTTTTATTTCCCCGAGAACAGGGAGTTTTAGCATTATTAACACAATTTTCATCCTTAACCAGAAATTTCAGATTCGAGTCTTAGGTTAAAGTCGCCTTTGTTAGGGAGCATTTTATCCCTCAATATGGAACAGCGCAATTCTGGATTTAGTCCAATCCAATATATATATCGGACACAGAAAAAAACACAAGAAACCACTTCCTGCAAATTTAGGAATGACTTATATCCATAATAAAATTATAGAATTGGGGTGTGTCAAATTGAAGATAATTGACCAGAAATATCACAACAATTTCCATCCCAACTTGAGCTGATCTAAGTGGAAACATTTGGTAGTTAAGTGTTCTGAAACTTTATTCAATGTAACATTCTGTGTTGAAGCAAAATTTTCACTCTATTAAATGCATATTTTTCTTGTTGTTTCCCGTCTTGATAGATCAACTTTTGCTCGGTTAGAATTTAGACGGTGTGGACTCTGAGTTGAGAATGTTGATTCTGAAGCATTTATCTAACTCTACTTTTACTTACATTTGCGCATGCATAAAAGAAGAGAAACTACAGTCCAACAAGCTAAAAAGATTCAATACATCCACTACACGAGAGTGATAGGCCGGTTTGAAGAGCAATCTTGAAAATAAATGGAGAGGTCATTCACAGCAAAAAAAGCGCTCACTCGTAGCTGAAAAGGCAGGTGGGGGCTCTCTATCATGATTACGAGATAAACAATGAGACAAAGGAGAACACTTAGACAATTCACTTTGAGTACAGGGCAGTCTGCTGGTAGGAATTCCTCAGAGCGTATTACGATTTTTCACCGATAAATCGAAAAGCTTCTTTAATGCTATATCGAGTAAAACCCGACTGATATCACCCACAGGTGGTATGCCTGAGCCTCCACAGTTTGTATAGACGTGAATACCTCCTATATCTTCAAGAACAGTTAGACTTCAACCTTTGTGAATTTGAGACGTCCTACGTTAATCAAAAACCATATATGTACACGTGAGTTTTTCACAAAAACAAATCTTCAGTCTATAGCAAGAGTTTCATCATCCCACTCAATAGTACCACTCAGTAGGAAAGCAGGCTAAAACAGCTGTATTAGTTCTGGCACATATACTAGCCCGTACTTCATAGCCGAATTCAGGATCTATATATAGTCCTAAGCATGATCTTATTATACATTTATATAGCAGAAAATTCACATATACATGCACAGTTCTCTCGCCAAAAGCAATGAGTTGATCAGTTGAACCAACACTATCCTGTGTAGATCCGTCTTTGCAGTTGACTTGACTCAAACTCATAATCTTTCATCTGTTTGGGTAAATGGTTACTAGTAGACACAAAAGCGAGTCTGACCCAAACCCTAGTAGGATGTAACATACTCATGCCATAACCTAAAAGAAATCCCATATGACATCATAGGCGGAGTCAGATTCTTAGTTTCTGGGTTCTGAATTACAATTTTTTTTTTTATTGGGTTCTGGATAGATTAGTTATACATATTTGATTTTTTAATACTGATACAGGGTATTGAGCCAAAGCTATTGGGTTCTTGCGTTCTACCGAACCTGTAGATCTAAGGCTCCGCCCTTGATAGCCATATTCATGGTCCCCCACCCCCACCCCCACCCCACTCTTCCCACTTTCCCCCTCTACAAGTTCAAAATGCATAAACAGATATACACAGAATATATACATGTACTACTTTTTGTACCAGATAAAGGGTGAAAAGTGACCGAAGATTGAATTATAACTTGTCTTAGTGAAAGAAAAAGCAAAGTACTCATTGCAGAATGCAGAGTGCAGGTTTCTCCTTTAAGGAAAAAGGACGGTCTGGCTGCATATTGTATTCACATAGGCAGCTTCAAATTATAAATCTGTAATTACCAATTCATGGGGTCATCCAACAAAACAATTCATAATTCAGCAATTTTTGGTTTTTTTACCTGCCAATACCCTTTTTTCCTCTAACTGAATTCCCTGAGAGAAAGCCGTTTTATACTTCTATTTTTCAAGAAAGAATACAGTTCAAAATTCACCAGGGCAGCAGACTGTCGGTCTTTCACTTAGATGTGATAACCCTCGATCGAGTATACATTTCACAGAAGTTAGAGCTTTCCTGCATAACGATTTCAAAGGTGCATTTTACGTTCTAGTTTCATACACATCCATAATAGGTGAAGAAGGGATTGCTAAATACATTTTGTGCTAATATGAAACTTCTAAAATTCTTAAAAAGAATGTTATGGTTGTGTCCAAATCAACTTGCAAAATACGGCGCGGGTGCAACTTTTGCACCAGGCAACCTGTCTAGTCCACAAGCACAAGTTGCAAAGGTATCCTAACCACCAAGATTGGAGCAGATGAGTTTAGAACAGGTGTGTTGCACCTGAGATTCAAACCTGAGATCTTCACATTGTTACTTCGATGTCTAATCCCTAAGACTTTCCTTCAGGACAAAAAGATAGGTGTATATACACATACTTTATGTGTGTAGAATCACCATCATAAAACACAAAAATTGATATGCCTAGAGACTAGTGCATGACTGCCGCATTTTGCAGCTGAAATTTAGGTAAGATCTGGTTGTCACGAGATCAACTTGTGAAAGATTAGACCTACAACAGAGCTCAAGAGGAAGCATTTCCTCACTGTTCACCAAGTCCAATTTTTTGTGGATTCCCGTAGCTATAAACCGAAAAATAGTTTCTCAGTAAGAACGTCTAGAAAACTCCATCTCTTGGTCCGAGTAAATTCATCTCCTTGATCTCAAATATTAAATGCCTTACAATTTAAAATTGTTGTTGAACCATCTATTTTTTGCTTATTGTATGTAATGTAACAAAAACGTACCTTCTTCTTTTGTTTGGTTGGCTATTCGACATGACTTATTTTCCCTTAGTGAAGTAAATCTAGGTAGCAAACCAAGCCACCGCACAAACGAAAAGGTACACAAGGTAGGCTGCAGAAAACCTAAAACAGTGCACTAGATATTTTAAACAATTTTCTGTACTACAGTACGTTGATAACAAACACTTCTGTTGGGGTCAATTGACAAACGACAACTAAGAACAAACAAATATACCAAAGAGGCAAAGACCATATGATCTATGGTAGAACACCAGAAAGCCAGACTTGGTTCACAATTTACACACTAGCTTACTAATCCAAAAGGACAGACTATGTGAACTGTTAAGTCATTATTTAGAGTAACCAGGAAGAGTACCACAACCAAACACTAGAAAACACTCAACGTTAAGAGAAACAAGAAAGCCCTCGGCCCTACTCCCTTTCTTCCTTCTCTTCCTCTTTCCAGCAGCATTTCAGAATAGACTTGGGAGATCGACAAATTGAAGTCCTAGTGAACTTCTAGTAGACAATGAAACCACCCTTACCAAATTCTTCTGGGATCCACTCAGCAAGCGAGTACCCCTTAACATCCAGAGAGCAAATATGCTTGCAGTAACTTGCAAGCAACATCCGCATGCAAAGCAATACAAAACTCGTCTGGCTGGAAACATGCCAGCACCTCTCAACCAGAGAACCTAGACTCGTTTGTTTCAGATAATACCCAACTGCTTCGAAGCTGGCATAACTAAAACCATCTTCTGGTGTAACATGAATAGTAGAAAGAGCAGCTCCTTCAATAGAATTCATGGAATAACCACAGGGATCAAACTCAAAACCACATATATCAGAGTTAGGGAGGATCTTTCTTATGCCGGAATTAACAGTCATCTTAGCCGCTGAGCTTGATTCAGTCTTGTAAGAGATAGCAGAGCATTCTCTCTGTCCAAATATGAGGAAAAAACTGAGCTCCAGGGAAAATGAAGCTCCCACGGGTGTACCTCGCATCTTCTAATTCGAGAGAGGCTGTTAGACAATTTTAGTATCGGCGGGATCGAGAGAAGCAAGCTTTGTGGTACTACAAGTTTTGCTGATTCTCTTGTAAGGATAAACGAAGAGGCTCGACTCGGAGACGACATAGGAGATCGACATACTCATTTGAGAGCAAATCAAATACGGTACACGCGCGCGCGCGCGCCCGCACACACACACACACACACACACACACACACATATATATATATATATTTGTGTGTGTGAAATAATATTTTTCACATATATGTGAAACAATATTTTCTTGAAGTTCCTAATTCCTCAATGTCAAATCTTGCCAAGGAAATGGCTAAGTTGCTTTCTAAAAGTCAAACCATAGGAAATAATGTCAAAAGTACAAAGGAAATAATGCGAAAACTATATTTAGGAAAGCTCAGGAGACTTAAAAGGTGTGTTCTGTTTACTGATCCGCTATTTAACCCTTGCATCCCTTCCCCGGACCCCGCGCATAGCGGGAGCTTAGTGCACCGGGCTGCCCCCTATAAGTAAAACAGTTGAATTCTTCTGATTTTCAGGTTCTAAATTTTGTGTTTGTACGGGATTTAGTGAATCTATGTTCTCCACTTTCACAATTCGTCCAGCAGCTACCTTTATAAATGTCAACTTTGACAAAAAGCTTCAAAGGGAATCCTTGCACTTCTAACCAAACCAGCATCTAGAGGAGTCAAACATGCTACAACTTATAGTGTGAGCTGCAACAAAAAGATGGTAGTACAGATAAACGAGCTGCAACAAAAAGATGGTAGTACACATAAACAATATATTGAAGTATATCATGTGATACAAAAAGTTGAAACTTAAAGGTCAAAATGATTAGCAGCATAAAGAAAGAAACTGTAACAATACCTGCAATATCAGACTTAAAATCTCTAGAGTCCACTTAACTGCCCTCCACAGATTCTAGACTCTCGACATAATTTATGGCTTTAAACCTACCCACTGAACTTCTCCTTTGAAAGCTCCACGTTCTTTTTGTACGAGGATTGTATGATAAGAGTTCACGTGACGACCCATTTGGGTAACCAAAAAGAAGTTCCACGTCCCTCCATGATCCAACAGGCCATGCTAGTTTAGAGAAGGGTGAAAAATCAAATTGCTTAGTCCAAGACTCAGCTGCACCTTTTTTGTCCAGTCATCACCCATACCTCGTAGTGGTTCACATTTATACCATTCCCAAAATAGATTATCATAGAAAGACAACCCTTTAGTACCACAAGCTTCTGGATAGTGAGGTTAGTGACAATACCGGGATTGGGCAGCAATTTTTCCAAAGACTTGGTTATACAAATCAAAAGAAGTAATTATGTCCAGTGCAGTATTATTACTATATGACATCCAATACAAGCAGCCATTAAGAGAAACTGCAGGCCCACCCTTGGGAAGCAGACCATGAACAACAGCTCCCATCTCTTCTCAAGAATCCGACTTCAGGGTGTAAACCCAAACCTTAGCGTTGCTATCTTTCCTACTAGATGATGGAACCTTGACAACCTTGTAATCATCAGTTTCAGGGACAAAGCCAAGCATTATATATGGGAAGAAAGGATCTGAATAATAGGAGACACAATCGGGGCATTCAAGGAACCTATACTTTCTGGTTGCAGGATTCCACAAGATAATGCTGGAACTCCTATTGAAATGAACACACAACAAGCCGTTGCAAGAACCAACAATCCATACCTCATCATCAGGACTAGAACAGAGATCAGCATCATCAAAGTCTCCGATTTTGTACACCTCAACTCCGTCGTCAATCTCCTCATCAGCTTTAACAGGAGTAGTTTTCTCAAGAGAAAAGAAAGATATAGTGGGGGTGTCTCTGGGACCTCTATCGCTCACTCTGAGGAGCTTTTCATTGTGAAGTTGAAAGTGACACAGATGCATTTGAATAAAATCACGGCTGCTGAGAAAACCATACCATGGCTTGGAAACTGCTCGGAATCGCAACAACGACTTGAACGGAAGCCGCAAGAGGATTTCCATGATTACATCTCCGGGCAGAGCGCAACTGACAATTTTTGCAGTTTCATCCCTCATCGAAAGCCGGCAGAATTGCTTTCCTGATTGACAGTGAAAACCTTTAGTTGGATTCATGTTTTCATTAATTAAATGCATAGATTGTTTATAAGACCAGAGGAAATTTGCAGCTTAAAAGTGCTAGTGGCACCAGATAAAGCTGAAGGACAAGGAAGAATTCAGTGTATTGGCTGTAAAAGAAATGGAAATATAAAAGAACACAAATGTCTAGATGTCTGAAAGTATACCTCTTTGTTACTCTACACTATTTAATTCCTGGATTAGTATTAAGCGACAAAATACTAAATGAGAAAGTATCATTTAATAAGACCAAATGACCAAATAAAAATCCTATCATCATGTCCCATTTACTCGAAAAGCCTACAACAAATACAAGATACATCTATAAGAATCATGCCTTAAACAGGGAAAGCAGTACAAACTTACTGTTAACTCACCAGGAAGAAAATCCAAGAGAAATATCTGTCCCCTAAGTAGAATAGATGAGAGTTCCATTACTACATGGCACGTTGACATGAGATTTCCAAGGAATAAGAAGACAACAACAAAGTGAGTGCCCAACCTTTAAATTAAAATATTCTATCAATCCTGTCCAATGTAACCTTGATAATTTTTCTTTTTTTATCAGTTGTAACCTTGATAAACTAGAAAGAATTCCCAGGCAATTCAGATATTGAATCCACAAATAAATATAAATGTGTTTCTTCTTCTTCTTTTTTTCTTTTCTTTTGGCCAAATCATACCCTCTTGGATAAGATAGAAAAGAATTGCTATGGTTACTCACCCCATGCTTCATATTTCTTTCTTTTATCTTAACCTATGCCATCACTGGGTATGTTGTTGTTGATGTTGATCGTTAACCCATGCTACAAATTTTTATTTTTTTCTGTTGTGGAAATTGGAGAACACTTAGCTTTGAAGCAAAAATTTAATATCAATAATCTACAACAAATGTACAATACAATAGCGTCCTGAGTTTCAAATGAAAAAAGAATATGTAAGAAATTGCAACCAAAAAATTAGAAGAAAGGCAAAAGAGTTTTTTATAACGCATGCATGAAATCTAATTAACAGTACAAGACTCAAACATATGAAAAGTCAAACTTCCCCAACCTCTCGAGAAATCTTTCTGAAGCACCGAGCAACTTCCCAAAGCAACTACATTCACGCCAATAGGTGAAAAATTAACCTTAAAAGAACGCAGTGCATCACGTACAAGTAACATCAAAACTTGGGAAGGCGTGAAAACAGGGTGCCAAAACTATTAGAAAAATTTACCATAGCCTGTTTTACAACTCACCCAGAAGCAAAGGTAAAATTGTATAGAACACATCAAGGCATGAGGATTGAAATAGTTTGTTCTTAAAACAATCACTCAATACAAACATTTTTTCCTTTTTCAAGGTGAAATAAGAAATGAACTAGAGATAAGAGAGTCCCTATCCCCTTATCTCTCTTACAAATAACAACCAAACCTCCATTTCAGGCTAGCTGGATTGGCTATATGAAACACTATCCATTTTGTTCTATTTAAACTTGTCTCATTCCAATACGCAATAAAAAGACTCCTACCAAATATTGGACTAATGTGAGTGAACCAAAAATTGATTGAAAGATTGATAAACACAAAATATATATTTAGCTCTATTTCTCACCAAGTAAGCATGGATTCCAAGAGATTGAAAGATCCCGATCTCTGTTAACTAATAAAGAATAGATGACTACTAGTGGATGGATAATCACAGCATAACAATTTCTGGTCGACCAAGCCACTAGGGGGGGAAAATGATACTTTTAAGGTTCAAATACCATCATAAACAAAAATACAGATGATTTTTTTACACCTGTACTATCTTTTGGCATACAGAGTTACCTGATATTTGTTGTTAGTGGAAAGATGATAAGCCGTGAAATTAGTCGTGTGCGCAAACTAAACCGGACACTACGATTATTAAGAAAAGAAAAAAAATGATATTTTTAAGTAACAACAAGCATGACTCAAGTGGATACACATACAAAAGATAGAAATCATTTATAAATGTAAAAAAGTAAACAAATATTTCGAATTTGTGCATTGGAAAAGCAATACTTACAATATTTCGAAGCCTGACTATTTCCGAGCAATCAACCTTCGATAAAAAAATCCTACATAAATGAAAAAAGAATCAGGAAACAAATTTAATAACATGATATATTGAACACACATAGTATCAAAGATATTGAATTATTGGAGAACTCTTACAAAGATATATGAGGACTACAAATTGCGCCGCGAGAACTCCAAAATTCGAACAGTTATGCAGCAAGGAAGAGGAGAAATTTTACACTGTATATGCTTTTAGGTTGTTGTTTTAATTTAAAATAAGTGAAATTAATTTTATGTTTTCATAGTTACTTTTATTTACACATTTCGAAAAGTTTCTCATTACGGTTTCCCATGACTACATCGAATATGTACTCCTAAGCTCGTTTCCTACGACGAATAAGAAATACTATTAATTTAAAAATAAATTTGAAATGAATTATTTCATATTTGATTGAGATAAATTTATGATATAATTAATTTTGAAATTAATTATTTTAAGATTATAATATTATATTTACCCTGTGAAAGACTATGATTACAATTTCTGAATAAATAACTCCGAGATAAAATTTTAAGATAATTTATTCCTAGCCAAATGAGTCCTCATTATCCATATATTTGATATCAAATACTATTATGTCATATTACCTTCATACTAGATATGCACTTTAAATCAGTATATTTTTATATTCATCAACAATTTAGAAAGATGCAAATTTACTTAAGAATACTTTAGTTAAAATTATTTTAAATTTATAAAAATAAATAATTTTTTAAAGAATGTGTGTCAAAAATAAAAATATCAAATAATATATAAATTAAAAAGGAGTAACAAAAAGGTGGCCTTGATTTTTGGGGCCTAATTATAATTTTGCATAAATACTAAATATTCAAAATTTTAAAAAGAACTTATACATGCTTACTTTTCAGATTTAAATTTTAAAATTTGATTCTGTCTTCTCTCGTTTTTTATTGACGAAGTCAATGTGTATGTGTATTTTTTATTCGGTCAAATTTTAATATAAGTTATGATATCATTATATTGAGATGGGAAAATCTAAATTATAGACTTGTACATTTTACTAATTGTTTGAAAGAATCAAACTATTTTGAAATTATAAAGTACTTTAATAAAGAAACAATAGAAAGATTTATATTTTAAAAAGAGTTGAAATTCATTGAGATCACTTGATAATATTATAATAATTTAATTTTAAAATTTGAATCCACGTGTAATAAAGCTCGAGAAGAATCATAACCATGGAGGAAAATAAAGAGGCTCTCCTCCTTGCTTTGTGAGAATTGCGGTCTTTTACAACCATTTCACAATCCTGTATATGGGTTCTGCTTTAATGGGCTTATGGAGTTGGGCCTAGAGTATGATCATAGCCCATAATAGAACAAAATTGTTGGGATAGATTGGCCCATTTTAATCTAATCAATGATTTTTACGGTTAAGAGCAATAGTTATAAGTTGCTAAACACAACTGATAGAACATAAATAGAAAAATTTATATCATTTTAACATATACATAAAAATCTGTACGCTTATTAATCAAATAAAATATTAATAGAAGATACCACAGAATTAGGAATCACGTTTATACCTTCTTCATCTAGTCAAAGCTCTCTCACTTGTAATAAATATGATTTTCTTATTCTCGCCTAATTAAGAAATTAAGAAAAAGCATTTAAAAATTCATATTAAGGAGGTGAAAAAGAACCTGAATCGAAGGGATCTTCTTTCTTTGATTTGAAAAGAATGTGAAAGTCTTAACCCTGGAATTACTCTTTCATAATTTTATCCCCTTTAATATCTCTTATATAAAAGAAGAATTATCTAGAAGAGTCTCCCCTCTTTAATTAAAAATAAGTCTCCCTCTTTAATGATTTCCATTGAACAATTATGATAGCTTTTAAAAATATAATATACCATTAATATATTTTTAGTATATTTATATTGTGACTATTTTATAGTGTAAATATTCCAAAAATATGTTATATATATTATTTATATATACATACTATTTAAATATGTGAGTATATTGAACATATAGCGCTAATATATAATTAAAATAATATATACTACGTACATGAATATCTAGCGCTAATATATGATTAAAAATAATATATAATTTTTATATATATATTATGTATCTCGGTTATATTTGATGTATATAATAGTAATACAACAGTACTATACTATTTATGTTTATTATTAATATGCTATATAATAGCTGGTAGAATTACTTTAATCAAGTCCACCTTAAATTCTATTTCTGCTTAATGCAATACTTTTTATCTTCCCATTAAGTCTTGCAAGTATATTGATAAGATTGAGAGAGATTTCCTTTAGGTGTACTAATGAGAAAAGAAAGTTGCATTACATAAGCTAGGATGTTGTCACCTCCCCATGAATAAGGGTGGTCTTGGTTGCATAAAGCTAGGGATAAAAACTTAGTCTTGTTTGCTAGTCTATCTTGGAGATTTTTTTCCCAACCCCTCCACTCTTTGGTCTAAAGTCCTTCTTGCCGGACACAACCACAAACTAATCTTTCCTTCATCTGGAATAACATTTTGAGAGGTCATCTTTGTTCAAAAGCTATTGTGGGCCCCTATTACTAGACATTGTATTGACCTTTGAATTATTATTTTTTTATATCCAGCTTCCCGACTTACGCTAGACTATTCCTAGAGATAGTAGTTCCGGTCCCTTAGCACTACTACCAGTAAATCGCGGGATGTGTCTGAATGACTAGGGTTTGAGAACAGAGCAACTGATATCACCTACAAGATCCTACCCAAGAAGAGAGCAAATTTCTCCCATCAGGGTTCGAACTCACGCTGCAGGCCTCCAGTTGAATTTTAAGTTCATCTCCTTTGTCATCCAGCTATGCCCGGAGAACTAACCTTTGAAATTTTTTATGGATCCCTAACCATCTTCCTTTTAGGTCTATTATTCAGGCCCCCCTCACACTTAGAGAATCAACTCTAAAAGTGGCTAACCTCTAGGATGGTAACAATTGAAACTGGAGTAGTTTGTCCTTCATCTTTTCCAGCACTGTCTTAGATGCTTCATCTTTCATTCACTTAACAAATGCATTCAATAGAGCTGACACCCCTTATTGGTCTTTAAATTCTAATGGCATCTTCACCACTAGTTCTGTCTATTCTATCCTTAATAGGCCAGACTTGAACACTACCTATTCCCTCTCCTGGATTTGGAAACTTCTTACTCTTCCAAAAATAAAATTCTTCTTATGGCAATGCTCTCACAATAGACTCCCCACTAGGTCCTATCTGTACCATATAGGGATAAATACTGATTCAACATGTACCCTTTGCAATTATAACTTTGAAATCATTGATCATATCCTTTTTCATTATCATGTTGCTAAAAAAATTCTGGATGAATTTAAATCTCAACATGAATTTGTTCTCTACCAACCATCATCTTTGGCTTCATGCTATTCATGATCTTGATATCCATTATCCAGATCTTCAGCTTACTTGGACTGAACTCAGGGGCGTCTTTGGGCTCGTGCGAACTGTGCTACCGCACAGGGCCCCCGAAAAATGAAAAATTTTAGGGCCCCTTTTTTCATTTTTTATTAAGCAGTATTAGCCATAATTTACTGTAAAGACCCATAATTTACTGTAAAGGCCCATAATTCGCAGATCTTCGCAGGTCTTCGCAAGTCTTATTCCAATCTAATTATTGAAATCGTATATTTACTTATATTAAGAGTCCACTTTTACGAATTAGAACAGGGCCCTAAAATGTTTGAAACGGTCCTGACTGAACTATATTATTTCCTCCTTTGAAATCTCTGGTTGAATAGAAATCATAATGTGTTTAATGATTCAAAAATTCCGTGATTAATAAAGCTAAGGAGTAGAAGCTTCACTCTAGTAAAGCCCCCTCCACTTAAACTCAAAAACAGATTTTTGTCAAATTGATTTTCCCCCTCTAGGTCACTACAAGCTAAATACTGATGGAGCCTACAAAAAAGAGATCTCTTAAAGTGGTGTTGGAGGAGTCATTCGAATGATTAAGGGGAATGGATGACAGACTTTGCTCAAAGAATGCCTGTCAATGATCATCTCTCAACAGAGCTTCAAGCACTGCATATAGGACTTCAGATAGCTCATGACCAATAGTTTGCGCCTCTCATTATTAAGACAGACTACTGATGTTCTCCATCTATTACAAAATGAACATCCTCTTTATACTAACATCCTCCACTCATGCAGGTCCCTATTGAAGAGATTGGGGAATCCAGCGTGTTAAGAGTCCCACATCGGAAATGAAATGGAACACGAACTCTTTATATGGATTTGGACAATCCTCACCCTATAAGCTAGTTTTTTGGGTTGAGTTAGGCCCAAGATCCATTCTTTACATGGTATCAGAGTCAGACTCATTTCAATTCTTTGTTCGTCGATGTTGGGCCCCCAAATTATATTGGTCACGCTCCAGTTAACGAGGTCTGGCGTGTGGGCAGTGTTAAGAGTCTCACATCGAAAATGAAATGGGAACATATACTCCTTATATGGACTTGGACAATCCTTACCCTACAAACTAATTTTTGGGGTTGAGTTAGGCCTAAGATTCATTATTTACACATGGGTCCAACATATCTTCAGGCAGAGTAACAAAGTAGCAGATTTGTTGGCAACACAATCATCTAAGCTCCAAACTCTATCGCAACCTACTTTTGTGCAACCCCCTAATGAAGCAGTTATTGTTGGATATAAAACACTACAGAAAGTAAATAAATATTGCAAGTGCTTCGAAAGGATAAACAACAAAGATTACAACAAGAAGTTGTCAATCTTCTAATCTTGAACTAGAACTTCAAATCTGGATCTTGTATTCAGAAATACAAGAACATGAATTGCTACACTTGTGGCTTGTAGAACCGCTGAGAATCCGAACGGTTAGAGTCCTTTGAGTTTCAAGTTCATGCGTGAAACACTTAGCAACCAATTAGATAATCACAACACCACCGGCTGAGTCGAGAGATGGCTCTCTGTCTTTAAGACAAGATTGCCCCGTATATATACTTTTACGTTAGCGGGCAATCGTCTCCCAAGATAAACAACAACTAATCAACACTACAAAGCAAATAGGTTGATTCTGACGAATAAAACAAACATGAAACAACTTACTGAAGAATGGAAAATTTAGAGGAAAAGGAAGAAGCGTTTCTGCTCTTGTTCAAGACTTGTGTTATCTTTTTTTTTCTCTCTACTGTCTACTCAAAATTAGAGTAAGGTTTTCTCTTTATATAGTCATGGCCAGAAACGTTTTGTAATAAGTGCAAAACGTTTCAGATGGTTAATGCCATAAAACACTGTTGGCTCCAAAAAGATAATATCAGAAGCAGCGCAGCAGCAACCCGAGCCCGGACCGGACGGACGGGCGGCGGCGGTGCGCGTGTGGGGCTAGCCTTGAACCAAGCACACCTAGGTCCTCCCTCCTTCAAACACATGGGTTACCCCCTTGGGATCCCAAACCCTTGTCGAATTTTGAGGCTTATAAAAAGAACAATTCTTCATTTTTCCACCGATGTGGTAGATTTGTCTTACACCATATTTTTATGCCTCAAACACCTTACTTCGTGGACCAATATCTCTTTCATATCTTAACGAAATTTGACGATCAGTGGCCCTACGGTCATCTACTCACTTAGTAGATTATGCATGTGTGAAGAATCAAAGTCTCAAACATGCAGAACCCGAGTGTTTAAGTCATTAAAGATGGGTGGACGCAACCCCAATGAAAGGCAAATTTCCAACCGTTATGTCAGCTATGAAAGCAGATAAACTAGGATTAACAACTACTAGACTTGTTTCTAGCACTATATATACTAATCTTTCCAAGTATGGTAATATCCATGTACTAGCATGTAATAGTAGCTCTCTATCTACTACTAGCACTACTAATGTAACGCCTTAATATATATAATATAAGCTTTTATTACTAAAAAATAAGTAATACGGCCATATATATTATTATTATTATTCAACATTTATTCAGTAACTATAAAACAAATGAATTATAATATGATATATGTAATATTAAATTACCTTGATTGTTGAATCCATTTTCTTGTATGTTGACATTAAAAATATTTATATAAAAAATATACCATAATTATGCAAAGCTTAAAAATAATATGTATGTTGTACGCGTTTATGGTATAAATTAAATAAGAATAATTACGTTGTATATTAGTTGGAGCAACAATACTATTAAATTAGGTTCACCTTTTAAAATCTTACAAAAAAATGACCCAAAATATTCTATGCACGGCCTTATGAAGATGTATGATTCTACCTTTTTCCAAACTCAAACGTAAAACCATCTTCTCTTTCTCTTCCTACCGGTGAGGAAGACAATCTCATTTTGCCTAGAGCTTTATCTATATCTCCTTTATCATAAGCTATGCGGACTGCTCTCCATCGTATAACACTAGCATCAGTAAATGTTCTAGTTGATCTTTTTCTGTTGGTATTCTATGTTTTGGTAATGTTTTTACCTTTTCCTTGATTTTTTCATAGTTTTAGTATGTTCTTCTTTTCATTCAAAGGTTATGTTTTTCTTTGTTAATTCTTGTAATGGTTTTCTTAAGAGTGGTAAATCAGTTATATGGTCTGAAGCATAATTTATTACTCCTAAGAACTGTTGTACTTCTTTTTTACTTTCTAGCTTTTCTTTGAAATTCCTTATCTTTGTTACTATGTGTTCTTGTAGTTGTAATCCTTCATTATCTATAATATATCCTAAATATTCAATATTATTTTTAAAGATTTAGATTTCTTTTCAAAAATAATATTTCGTGTTGTTTTATAGTTACTATAAATTCTTCTAGATGTTTTATATGATTGTCTAGATTATCGCTAAATATTAATATGTCGTCAACATATACTATACAAAATTCTGTTAATTTTCTAAACACTTGGTCCAATTTTCTTTGAAATATTTGTGGTGCATTCTTTAATCCAAAGGGTAGTACATTCTATTCATAGTGTCCTTGAGGGGCATTAAAGGATGTTAAAGATTTTGATTCCTTTGTTAATTTTATTATTTGTCAAAATTCACTTTTACAATCAAATTTACTAAATCATTTTTTATTTCATAATCTGTTAATAAGGTTTCTTTGATATGGTAGAAAATATTCATCAAATATTGTTTTTTTATTTAGTTCTCTATAATCAATTACCATTCTGACTTTTTCTCTTTTTTGTTCACTATGTTTCCTTACTAAAAAGGCTAGGCTACTATGTGGACTTTTACTTTCTTGTGTCATTTTTTTATTCTAGTAATTCTTTTAATTGGATTTCAAATTCTTTTTGATCTGTTGGACTATATCTAATAGGTTTGGATCTAATTATATCATTTTCATTTATTAGCTTAATTTATGCATGTATTTTTTCTTTTTCCCATAGTTGAATTGGATTTTCTCCAAAGTTCATTTTTAGTATATTAAGATATAATACATGGTAGTAAATTGGGCTGCAAGTAGTAAAACTACAGGCTCCCTCAGGGAGCCTGTAGTGTTACTACTTGCAACCCCAATTTACTACTCTGATAGGGAGCCTATAGTGTTACTACTTGCAGCCTCAATTTACTACTCTGATAGGGAGCCTATAGTTTTACTTCTTGCAGCCCAATTTACTACCATGTATTACTACGTACTACCATGTATTACAAACCATGTCATTCAAAAATAAAAAACAATTATCAAGAGAATGACAAGGAAGACAATAGCAAGAGAATCTGATGGAGCTATCAACTCATGTCAAGAAGATATTATCAAGGAGGACACCTGGAAAGCAGCCGAACAAAAGGGACAAAAGAAGAAAGAGACGGCCTCGAAAAAAGACTACAACAAAGACAAAAATTGAAAATATCAGGCAATCATAGCAGACAAACTGTAGCACTTTAGACTTTTGGAAAAGTCATTACTATTGACTTTATGACTTTTGAGAAAGCAATTTTGTCATCTTATCAGTCGAGGTAATCTATATAAAGAGCCTCTTGTAACCATATCATTCATTCGAAAACTTTCTATACAAATCTTTGTTTGAAAACTCTCTATGTCTAGCTAAATCCCCTCCTTAGTATATAATCCAGATCAATTATAATATCATAATACCAGAGACAAAACACTTTGAAAGATTATAATTAGAATCATATTAGTCTTTAAACCTACACCTTGCTAAGAATTTTAGAATATAGTCTGTTGAGAACTCCCAGGCACCGAGGCTAATTATCCCGCAATTCGGTGAAAGAAGTAGAGAACGAAGAAAACTCAGAAATAGTAAAAGAAAACAACCACATACTCCTTTTTTCGAATGATTTCATCATGTGTTCTGTAGATTCTACAATAATACTTGGTAACGTGGCAATGTTGTACATGTTCTCATCCACTATTAGTTTATCAATAAAATCGTAAGTGAATAATTTTGATACTATTTCCGGGTTAACCTATTCACTGCATAAGAATCTGGGATACTTGCTCAGTTTAACACTGTGTAAAATATGAGGGTTAATTTTATAATTATAAAATTTATTGATCTTTTCATAAGCACTGATATTATCAGGTGTATATTTCAGTTTGTCGGCCATTGATATTGTTGATGAAGAGAATGGTATTGAAGATGGTATAGTTGCCAGTTTTGATACAAATGGTGCCAGAGTTTTAGTAGTAGGATTTTTTAGTTTTTTAGGTGTAGTGATAGGTAATTTGGATTGGGTTTCATTTTGTAAAGTTTTTAACGTTATCAAGTCTTGTATGGCTTTTCTGAGTTGGTTTATAAGATTGGTGTTTTCTTGTAATCTGGATATTAAGATTTCATTGGTTTGTATAATGGAATCTATGGCATTGGTAATATATTCTTCAAGGTTATCACTGTTGATCGACATTGTTATATCTGCTAAGAAAATCAGCTAAAACATTTTTAGTTCTAGATATATTCTTAACAATAAAATCATAACAACAAAAGAATGATTGACATTTTCTCCTTGTATTCAATTCTGGTAAAGGGGCTATCTTGTTTGTAATAAAAGCTCTTACATGTGTGTTGTCAGCTCTAACAACAAATTTTACTGGTAATAAGTGATAATGAAATCTCTTTATTCCAAATTTTACTGATAATAATTCTTTCTCATTAATATGATAATTTTTCTCATTTGATTTTCATGTTCCTCCTCCATATCCACAAATTATTGGCGACTCGAAAGGAGGAGCAGTGGAAGACATTATCAGCTTGTATTACAACAATGACATTATGACACAAGATACCATGAAACTAACAGAAATGCATGACAAAATTATAAACATGAAATAAAAATATGCAAAAGAAACGATTGACCAATACCAAAGGATAATTGGACAAAATAAAAGGCCTATAATAAATACTAGACCTACTACTATTACTATTACAATAAAAAAAAAAAGGGAATTCTGATCTTTTTGCATAAGGATGTGAGAAATTACTACTTTGATAGGGATCATGTAGCTTTGCTACTTGAAGCTCAATTTACTACTCTGATAGGGAGCCTGTAGTTTCGCTTGTTTGTAAAGTCAGCTTCTAGTTTTTGGTTTGTTAGTTTTCTACGCGTTTGTTTAACAAACTCGTCTTCTTTGAACTCTAATCTCCTTTTTATCTTTTTCACTCTTGAAAGTATATCGTGGTATACATGATATACACGGCATATACAATGCCTTGTGCATACCGTGTATATCACAGAAATACACGACCAAACAATCTGTGATATACATGGTAAGTATATCACGGTTTGGAGAATATTTTGTAACATAATATTTGTAATTAATTAGCATTGTACGCTTACCATAATTGTAGAATTCTTGTACACATAGAATAGGATTTTGGGAGTAGAATAGGAGTAGGATTTTTCATATTGTGTAAATTGTAAATTGTATATATATTAATGAAAATAATCAATGAATTATTTCTTTCATGATATCAGAAGTCTAGGACTAAATTACTTCCGCTCCTCTCCCAAATTGTTTATTCGATTTCTGACCATCCCTTCTCGGTCAAGACTGCCTCGGAATATGTGCCCCTTCTCAGATTTCGTGCTAATTTTACCTCATCTCTTCCCGAATTTTCTTCCCAATCCTTTTGGTCTTTCGTTATGTCAATGTCAAAGAATCTGTTTCATCATACCCTTACTGTTTCTAACATCAAGAACAACATCCCTATTGTTCTTGAGATAGAAAACGTCCAATATGCAACGTAGGCAGTGTTGTTTAAAATTCACGCAATCTCACATCAAGTCCTCCATCCCATAATTCCTCCCGCTATCCCTCCTCCTGCGGAGGATCCTCAGTTATCGATCACTCTTTATGCTACCGTCCTTCAGTGGATTTACTTCACTATTTCTACCGACCTTTTACAGACGATCATTGAACCAGACATTACGGCTATGGCTACCTGGAATAGATTGCGTGATATATTCTTAGATAACCAACATTCCCGCGTTGTCATCCTTGAGCAGGAATTTCCCAAGTCCGCATGGACGATTTCCCGAATGTTTCAGCTTATTGTAAATGGCTCAAGGAATTGGCGGATCAACTCCGTAACGTTGGAGCATCGATTACCAATAATCGTCTTATTTTACAAATAGTTGCAGGCCTATCGGAGGCCTATACTAGCGTTGGGACTCTCCTCCGTCAAAGGAATCCACTTCCACCTTTTTATCAAGCCCGTTCGATGCTCACGTTAGAAGAAACCGGCTTGGCAAATAAGGCGACTACCGATGCAAGTCCGTGGTGATGATGACTTCATCTGATCCTTCTCAAGGTTTTGTTGACAATTCGGGCCAAAACCGTACTCACGGTGGAGGCAAGAAGAATCAAAAAAATAATGGCAAAAATCGAGGTGGCAATAACGGTGGTGGCACCCGGACCGATGGTAATGGGCCTCGGGGAAATGGGTCGCACGCCTACTAGCCACATCCCTGGGTCTATGGCCGTCTGGAACTGGGCCAGTGGCCCTGGCCCCAACAGCCCTTACTACCCGCCAACCGCCTACATGGGGAACTGGGCCCAATTTCCCAACACCACCCTATTTTCGGTCCAGCATGGGTTCCCGAGAAACAGTTATGGGCCGGGGCAGCAGGCAGGTGTGCTTGGACCTCGTCCTCTACAGGACCATCATGATGCGAGCACTACTCCAACGGACATTGAAGCCACAATGCACATGTTTGGATTGAATCCCCAAGACGGAAATTGATACATAGACACCGGCGCCACTTCTCACATGGCGTCCGACCAAGGTACTCTCTCATCTTATTCCAATTTGAGCAAAAATTGTGGCATAATTATTGGTAATGGCAACTCAATTCCAATTCGTGGTTACGGTCGTACGACTTTGTCTCTCCCCACCCCCCCTCCTCATCCACCTCTTGTCTTGAATAATGCCCTTCGTGCCTCTAACTTAATTAAAAATTTAGTGTATTTCCGTAAATTCACCACTAATAATTGGGTCTCTGTTAATTTTGATCCTTTTGGGTTTCTGTGAAGGATTTCAAGATGGTGATACCTCTCATGAGATGTAATAGTAGGGGAAATATTTATCAAATCACGCCCGCATCCAGTCTCTCGAGTCAAGCATTGCCATCTACTTTTGCAGCTCTAGCTCCTTCCTTATGGCATGCACGTTTGGATCACCCTGGGTCGTCTATTGTTTCTTCCTTGCATAAAAACAATTTTATTTCTTATAAGGGTTCGCGTAATACTCCAATTTGTCATTCCTGTCATTTAGAAAAACATGTTAGATTGCCATTTGTAGCCTTTACTTCTCGTACATTAATGTCATTTGATATTATTCATAGCGATTTATGGACATCTCCCATTTTAAGTTCTGTGGGCCATCGTTATTATATTTTATTTTTGGATGATTATTCTAATTTTTTATGGACGTTTCCGTTAGCGAAAAAATCACAGGTTTTTCCACATTCTTAAAATTTAGAGCATTCATCCGTACCCAATTTGAACGGGAAATAAAAAATATTCAATGTGATAATGGCAAAGAATATGATAATAAGGTGTTTCGGATTTTTTGTGATGCTAATGGTATAGTTTTTTATTTCTCTTGTCCTCATATGTCCTCACAAAATGGAAAAGTCGAATGAAAAATTCGTACAATTATTAATATTGTCCGCACTTTATTGGTCCATGCTTCCGTACCCCCTTTCTTTTGGCATCATGCTCTACAAATGACTACATATCTTCTTAACATACTTCCTACCAAATGGTTGGCATATGTGTTTCCTCTTAAAGTCTTCTATAATAAGAATCCTTCGTATTCGCATCTTAGGATTTTTGGGTGTTTATGCTATCTACTTTTTTCGTCAACTACTATTAACAAACTTCAAACATGTTCTACCGCTTGTGTATTTTTGGGTTATCCTTCTAATCATCGTGGTTACAAATGTTTTAATTTATCATCTAATAAAATCATCATTAGTCGCCATGTTAATTTTTATGAAATCCAATTTCCGTTTTCTAAAGTGAGTAGTCATGTCCCTAGTTCGGTCTATGTGGATTTTTACTCATAAAGATAATTCTGATGGTTCTTTTGTGCGACATAAGGCTCGTCTTATAGGTGATGGTAAAACTCAGCAGGTTGGCGTGGATTATGGTGAGACATTTAATCTGGTGGTCAAACCGGCTACCATTCACATTGTTCTCTTCCTGGCTCTTTCAAAGGCATGACCCATTCATCAGTTGGATGTGAAGAATTCTTTCTTACATTGTGATCTTAAGGAGACTGTTTACATGCATCAACCATTGGGTTTTCGAGACCCCAAATATCCTAATCATGTTTGTTTATTGAAAAGGTCCTTGTATGGGCTTAAGCAGGCCCCACGGGCTTGGTATAAGAGATTTGCATACTATGTTTCGTCTATTGGGTTTTCTCACAGCATGTCTGATAATTCATTATTCATATATCATCGTGGTACTTCCCTGACTTATATTCTATTATATGTGGATGATATTATCTTGACTGCCTCTTCTGATGCTTTGTGTAAGTCTATCATAACACTGCTCAGTTCTGAGTTTGCTATGAAAGACTTGGGGCCCCTTAAGTTACTTCTTGGGGATTGCTGTCACTCGTCATACATGTGGGTTATTCTTATCACAACGGAAGTATGCCGCTGAGATAATTGAAAGGGTTGGTATGTCATCGTGTAAGTCTACTTCCACTCCAGTTAATACTAAACCAAAGCTGGTGCTGCGGCTGGCTCACCTTACGAGGATCCCACCCACTATCGCAGTCTTGCTGGAGCTCTTGAGTTAATTACGTTCACGAGAGCGGATATTACATATGCAGTACATCATGTTTGTTTGTTTATGCATGATCCTAGGGTTGAGCACATGAATGCGCTCAAACGCATTATACGATACATTCAGGGAACACTTGACGTTGGCTTGCATCTATATCCGGCGTCGACTTCCACGCTTGTCTCGTATACATATGTTGTTTGGGGTGGTTATCCAGATACCAGACATTTCACGTCTGGCTATTGTATGTTTCTTGGTAATAACTTAGTCTCCTGGTCTACGAAGTGACAGTCTACATTATCACGCTCTAGTGCGGAGGCCGAATATTGAGGGGTAGCCAATGTGATATGTGAATCATGTTGGTTACGTAATCTTCTCTTAGAACTTCATTGTCTCATTCAGAAGGATACCTTAGTTTATTGTGATAATATTAGTGTCGTCTATCTTTCTGGTAATCCGGTTCAACACCAGCGCACTAAGCACATTGAGATGGATATCCACTTTGTTCGCGAAAAAGTAGCTCGTGGACAAGTACGTGTCTGCCATGTCCCTTCCAGGTATCAAATTGCAGACATCTTTACAAAGGGTCTTCCCTCGGTTCTATTTGATGATTTTAGGGACAGTCTTCACGTACGAAGACCGCCCGCTATAACTGCAGGGATGTGAAAGTATATCGTGGTATACACGGCATATACAATGCCTTGTGTATACCGTGTATATCACGGAAACACAAGACCAAACAGTCTGTGATATAATTGGTAAGTATATCACGGTTTGGAGAATATTTTGTAACATAATATTTGTAATTAATTAGCATTGTACACTTACCATAATTGTAGAATTCTTATACAAATAGAATAGAGTTTTGGGAGTAGAATAGGAGTAGGATTTTCCATATTATGGAAATTGTAAATTGTATATTTACTCGTTCATTAATGAAAATAATCAAGGGATTATTTCTTTCAACTCTCCCTCCGGCGATTTTATTTTCTTGGTTATTCAATTTCTGGGTTTTGGTTTCGATGAGTTTTAAGCGGTGGTTTTTTGAAAATTTAAAAACAGAAGTTCACCACGTTCAAAGCTTCGATTTCGGAAATTGAATTTTTCGAGTTTATTAGTTGTTTGGATTAGGTGTTGCTCCAATTGATTAGAAACATCAAGAGGAGTTCAAAACTTAAATTAGAAGTGATATGGAGTAGATTTGAATTAGATTTGAGTTAAATTTCTGAAGAGTCGCAAGGAAGAAGACGAAGTTAGTTTTTGTATAATAATGTGTAATATTTTATAATAATGTATTTGGGTGTATATACACCTCTTATATACTATTATATATTTTTATATACATATATACATAATGTATATGCCTTGTATAGAAGTGGCAATTTTGCTAATATGATAATTCTTATTTGGCTATAACTGTTATAATTGCTAGAAATATGCAATGTATGTTTTAACATTGTTTAGAAACGTGACCTTCTCTCTGCTATTGTTGGACGGGTCAACTACGTACAAATATGTTCCTGTCTAATCAGTATAATCACAATGCATCACATATCACAATTACAGAAGATTTGTACCAATAAGCAGCTTAATTTGTCCAAATAGTTGATATGGCAACAATTTCATTGAATAATGTTCTATTAGCTTCTCCTCTACGAATTATGTTATGAGAAATACTATAAATGGACAAACTCTGTTCTTTGATGACAATGGACAAAGTTCATTTTATAGTTTAACTATATGCCTTTGAATTGTGGAAAAGGAAGGCTTTTGTGAAGAAGGATTTGATTTGTACGTCTAATTGGGTCTTGAGTATTTATTGATAAGAACGAAATTCTTTATTTTGTAATGAATCAAATTGAAGGATTTATTTTCTTACCGAATGGACATACACTTGTAGACACTTACGCTTTGCATCTTAAGAAAATTTTTATCCGGTACATGCTAAAGCCTTTCATGCCATCATATTGAAAGAGTTATCAATCACTTGAATTTCTTTTTAAATTTGAAATTCTTCATTTTTTCCCTTCAGTTTCGCACTTTTTATGAGACAAAATCTTGCCATACTACACCACATTTTTCTGAGAAAAAACATCAATCTAATACTCATTATAAATCATCTTCAAATGAATTTTTCGTTTTTTAAGGAATGTCACCCTTGCCCCCACAAGCAAAGGTAGAAGAGCAAACTGGCAAAGTCAACCTCCAATATTATGACCATTGTAGTTGGAGAAATGTCCCAAGGGCCCTCTAAATTCTTTTACAGTACCCCCTCCGTTCAATTCTACGTGTCCATGGTTGACTTGGCACATTCCTTAAGGAGTAATGAATAAATGACTATTTTACTATGTCATCTCTAATTATTATAATTCATCTAAATAACTGAAATCAATCAAACATACTTTAAAAGTTGTGTATTCATTAATAATTTCTTAAAATTTTCAACTCAATAATTAATAATAAGGATAAAATAGATATATGAAACTTATCTCTTCGTTTTTCAAACTTAACAAATAAAAATGTGCGGAGGGCGTATATTTTTTCCTTAACAAAAAGTAACATTAATATGTTCTGCCCCAAACCCAACATGATAACATTATTTCTTTGCATCGAACACACAAAAGTGAGACAAGGGCCATCTAAACATGCATGTTTTGTACGGCAGACTTGTTTGGTGGTTAAAAAATTTGCTGGCTGCCTATTTGCTCTTAATCATCAATATAATCAGTGTAAAATTCCTAATGTCTCCAACCGTCTTCCTAATTGTAAAGCAAGATGTCTGGCTAACATAACGAAAACTCAACATTTATTTCAAACATTCCCTAATGGGTCGTTTAATTTCTTGGAGGAGAGTTATTCATGTATTAAAATTAGCACAGTTAATATTATGTTGAATATAAAATTTAGCACATCAAATTAGGGAATTCACAGTAATTTTTGCGTAGATTTTATGTATATTTAATTATTTTTTACTAAATATCTAAAAAAAATTAATTGAAAACCTAATTATTATATATTAACTTAAAAAAGATTGTTATAAGAACTATAATAAACTTCAAATTTCGGGGCCTGCAATGGACAAAAAACAAAAGAAAAAGTAAACGAATGAGGAATGAACCTTTTAGTTCTTTTAATATGAGATATTCCCTCTGTTTCATATTACTTTGGTCATTTTTTACACGCCCCTTAAAAAATCATAAATTACTATATTATTTTTATTTTTCTCTAATTAATTATACTTTAATTAATATTGATTACTTTAAAAAAATTAATGTTAATTACAAAGTAAAAAAAATTAATTAGTTCTATCTTTTTTTAGAAAGTGATCAAGTAATTCGGAAATGGATACTTTAAATAATGTGATCAAGTAATATAGAACGGAAGGAGTAGAGTGCAAGCTCCCACGAGTCTTCTTGATGTCTCCAATTTAACATAAAATCCTGGAATAGCAAATTTGTCAGCCAATCTAAAAAAAAGTCACTGGTATTGAGTGACAATGTATATGATCCATTTTACTCTCTCCGTCTCATAATAAATGTTATTTTAGCAAAAATAATTGTCCCATAATAGGTATTATCTTAGAAAATCAAGACATAAATTGACTAGCTTTTTCCAATTCTACCCTAAGACAAAAACTAGAAGTTAAAGTAACATCTAAATGATGATTGGAAAAACCACATAGTAACTTGGCATTGTTGGATTCTCAATGTCAAAAGGTTTACTACTTATGTATGCTCTAATATAAAAAGTAATTTATTTTTATTATATAAGAATAATTTAATAAACTTCACATTGCATTATTACTTTCTTAATATGCGTGTTTTTATTAAGGTAACACTTATTATGAGATGGAGGAAGTATCAATTGTGTAAAGCCAATTTAAGACGTTGGGAAAGAGTGGAGAGCGGGGTAAAAAACACAACGATTAGAACCAACATTGGACATTAAGAAGGATTGGGACATTTTACTTAAAATAATTGCCATTGTTTGTGTGTCATCAACAATGATGCACATGGGATGGGGCGTGCTAAGGCGCCTGCGTCCTTGCTATAATAATACTACAGCAAACGTGACACAGTGCACCATATTGTGGTACATCTTAAGTAGCTAAAAATTAGTACGAAATTAATTAGTTTTGTATGCCAATGATGTATAATTTTTTTTTATTAAATTATAAGTGATTTACAATAATGTGTAAAATTTTATTGCTAAGTACTAACTAAAAATAGAATGATTGCTTGTTTTTACTTGTTAAATGACGCTGGTAGTGTAAATAATAATCACTGTATATAAATTAAATTCTATTTATACTTAACAAACATATTCCTATTTAGTTTTTATGCAAATTCTATCAAAATCATGTGTTTTTTCAAGGGACAAAACCGACAGAAAGCCGTCAAGATAATAGGATATTTTCGAGAAAACAACCGATGAATGAAGCTCTGTTGGAAATAATCACGTCAGTACAATTGCACGGCGAACAATGTTAGTGTTAAATATACACAATATACACACAATATACATGTATATTGTGTCTCGGATTCAGTCCCCTTTGTACCGTGTATATGGGTAAATATTTAGTATCCTAGTTTAGGTAATATTGTAATGTAATTAGTATTGTACACTTACCATAATAAGTGTATTACCATAAATGTATAGTCAGTATCCAAGTAGAATAAGGTTTTAGAAATAGAATAGGAATAGGATTTTCCTATTATGAAAATATGTAACTTGTATAAATAGTCTTTCAATTAATGAAAATAATGAAGGGATTATTTCTTTAATTTACATTCTAATGTCCCTAAATCACCATTACCCCGTAATCATGTGTCTGCGCTCAATGACCCGAATTGGAAAATTGCTATGACCGATGAATATAATGCTTTTATTGATAATAAGACGTGGGAGTTGGTACCCCGTCCATCTGGTATTAATATTATCAGGTCTATGTGGATCTTTGCTCCCAAGGAAAATTCAGATGGTTCATTTGCAAGACATAAGGCTCGGTTTGTGGGTGATGGTAAGACTCAACAGGTTGGGATAGATTGTGGTGAGACGTTTAGTCCGGTGGTCAAACCGGCTACCATTCGCACTGTCCTTAGCTTGGCTCTTTCAAAGACTTGGCCAATTCATCAGTTGGATGTCAAGAATGTTTTCCTACATGGTGATCTCAAGGAAACAGTCTATATGCATCAGCCGTTGAGTTTCAGGGATCCAAACCGTCCTCATCATGTATGTTTGTTGAAGAAGTCTTTATATGGGCTTAAGCAGTCTCCAAGGGCCTGGTACACGAGGTTTGCTGACTTTGTTTCAACTATTAGGTTCACTCACAGCAGGTCAGATAATTCCTTGTTCATCTACCGCCGTGGTTCGTCCTTGGCCTACATTCTGTTGTATGTGGATGATATCATCTTGACTGCCTCTTCCGATGCCTTTCGCCAGTCTATCATGACCATGCTCAGTTCTGAGTTTGCTATGAAAAACTTAGGGCCTTTGAGTTATTTTTTGGGGATTGCCGTCAAGCATCATTTAGGTGGCTTGTTTTTGTCTCAACGAAAGTATGCTGCTGAGATCATAGAGAGGGATGGGATGTCATCCTATAAGTCCACTTCCACGCCAGTTGATGCAAACCCAAAGCTAAGTGTCGCAGCAGGTGCACCATACGAGGACCCGACCCGCTATCGCAGTCTTGCAGGGGCCCTTCAGTATCTTACATTTACGAGATCGGATATTACATATGTTGTCCAGCAGGTGTGTTTGTTCATGCATGATCCCAGAATTGAGCACATGAATGCACTCAAACGCATCATTCGGTATATTCAGGGTACACTGGACTATGGTTTGCATTTATATCATTCCTCGACATCCACACTTGTCTCGTATACGGATGTTGATTGGGGTGGCTGTCCAGACACCAGACGGTGTACGTCTGGCTATTGTATGTTCCTTGGCAACAACTTGGTCTCCTGGTCTGTGAAGCGCCAGTCGACTCTATCCCGCTTAAGTGTCGAGGCTGAATATCGAGGGGTAGCTAATGTGGTCTCGGAATCATGTTGGTTACGTAATTTTCTTTTGGAGCTTTATTGTCCCATTCAGAAGGCAACTTTGGTTTATTGCGATGATATTAGTGCCATCTATCTTTCTGGTAATCCGGTTCATCACCAACGCACTAAGCATATCGAGATGGACATTCACTTTGTCTGCGAAAAGGTTGCTCGGGGTCAGGTACGCGTCTGTCATGTCCCATCAAGATATCAGATTGCTGACATCTTTACAAAGGGTCTTCCCTCGGTCCTTTTTGAAGATTTTAGGGATAGTCTCAGCGTTCGAAGACCGCCCGCTATGACTGCGGGTGTGTGTTAAATATACACAATATACACACAATATACATGTATATTGTGTGTATATTGTGTCTCAGATTCAGTCCCCTTTATACCGTGTATATGGGTAAATATTTAGTATCCTAGTTTAGGTAATATTATAATGTAATTAGTATTGTACACTTACCATAATAATTGTATTACCATAAATGTATAGTTAGTATCCAAGTAGAATAAGGTTTTAGGAATAGGATTCTCCTATTATGGAAATATGTAACTTGTGTAAATAGTCTTTCAATTAATGAAAATAATGAAGGGATTATTTCTTTCAGTTAGGATATAGATATATATATATATCATTCAAAGGTTGTCCGGATTAAACGTAATATGCTAAGGCTTAAAGTTATATGGGCTTAATTAAACGCCTTGTAAAGTATGAGATTTTATGTGTAGATATCCGAATGTAATTCTAATTTAATGATGGGCTAAATTAGAATTATATAAATTATATTTAATTATAAGAAGGGGGGTTATGGTCCCCCAATCGTAGAATTTTCTTAACTGACATCTCATCGTCAGTACAAAAAAGAACAGCTCACGTCTAGGTTTGAAAGAACAAAATCGTGAGATTGAAACAGAATCATTGCTAAGGATTCAGGTACGCTTCCACATCTAATTTTACATTCTCGATATTTTGATAGGTTAGTTCTTGGGAAAAAAATGATGGAATTCATCTTAAAGTTGGTAAGAGCCCATATTATGTTAAATCATTGAGGATTAGTTTTGATTTGATTTTCTTGCCATATGATTTTTTTTTTGTAAATCGTATACAACATGGCAACTATTAAAATTGTTTTCTGTTTTCAAAAGGAGAATAATTTATGAATTTGTAACTTGTGTAAAAGCAAATCTAGGATACATGGTACTGCAAAACGACAATTTAATTATGAGAATTTCTGTTGTTAAGATTTTCAAGCCTTCTTTTACTTCAAAATGTTAAGGTTTTATTTCCGCGGTATAAAATTAAAAAGATAGTAAAAGGAGGGATCTTTGATTCGCCGTTGTTGCGGCATTGTTTTTGGAATTGTTTTAGAGGCAACAGCCATATGAGAGCTTTCTTTAAGACCTTCAGTTATATTGCTTTATTTTTGTTTACTTTGTTTGTTGCTTCAAAAGGAAAGGCATATACTCTCTATGTTTCAATTTATTTGATACATTTTATTTTTTAGTTAGTCTAAAAAAATGATATATTTCTTTATTTAGTAAAAATTTAAGTACATTTTACTTTTTACGTTTAACGAGATGATTTATAACCACACAAATATCCTTAATTTGTTTTAGATCACAAGATTCAAAAGTCTTCATTTATGTCTTAAACTCCATATTCAATCAAACTATATCACATAAATTGAAACGGAAGGAGTATTTAATACTAGCAGCCATCATGTTCAAGTAATTCATCTTTGCTGATTTAAAGAGAATTTTAGCTACTGCTAGAGGTGAATTTATTTATTGGATTGAAGGTTTTCTTCCTTTGTGTTACGGCTGCCAGAAAGTTGCAGGGGTGAGCGGATCCGGGTATCCTAATTTTTTTGAACTACCCGAACCCTATCATGCGGTTCCGGGTAGGTTCCCGGGTACCCTGTAAATTTTTTCTCCAATGTGCAGAAAACTCAACAGTTACACCTTACGAAGAAGTTACACTAAAAAGAAAAGTATCATACATATTCAAACTTTCAAATACAGTTTTTCAACTTCAATTAATTACTATTTTTTCTCAAACATCACTCAATTCATGTCCAAACAACTACTAAAAGAAATGAACTCACTGAAAGGAAAAAGAGGAACTTACATGTTAAAGCAACCCTGACACTTCACATCCTACAGAACAAAAAAATCAAATAAAACGCACATCAATTTCAATAATGCAAAACACAAATTCATGATTTCAAATTACATAAATACATTGAAGATTTGTTTTTACCATGAAGAAAGAATTAGGAGATTGAACCAAACACTTGAGTTTGTGCTTTCTCTTCTCATGGTCGACTGAAGGGTACAACAAGTCGACATCATTTGGAAGAACCTTCAAAATCCAATCATAACAGATAATGTTAAAGTAAAATTTGATATTAATTTGAATAGCAAAGAATGAAAATTCAACTTGAATATACATTAGAATGAAAATTCAACTTGAATATACATTAGAATGAAAATTTTGATTAATTTTCTGGAGTGAGGAACAATGACAACAAGAGATGAGAGGTTTAAAAGGGTGTAATGGAAAATTGTGTAATGGACGGAAAATGCCAAAATGGCTAGGGCTTCTACCCTTTTGCTTTGTTTAAAGCTTAGTGGGATGGGCTGGGCTGGGTGACTGGGTCGATAGGACTCGGCCAAAAAACAAAGAAATGCCCCAAAGCCCAAATCTAATTATTTAAAAGGGGTGTGGGTTCATAGGTTTCGAGTATCGGTTCCGGGTACCCTGTCGCTATTTATCGGAATCGGACCCGACATTGATCGATTCCCAATTTTGCTACCCGGAACCTATCAGTTATTATAATATATCTACCCGGAACCTACCGGTTATTATAATATATCTATCCAGAATCTACCCGTTAGTACCGGTTCTGATCGGGTATCTGGGTACCCTGTACCCGTGCTCACCCCTAGAAAGTTGTGTTTTTGTTATTTTTAATATGAGTTGTTTATTTTGAAATGGGTATTCACATACTTTTATTGGAGAAATTAAATTTGAATATTGGTATAGTTATATATATTTTGAGATGAATAAGTTGAAGTTAGATGTCGCCAAAGTGACCACTCTTGTGAAGATTCATTTGTTTTAAAATATAAAAGGTTATATGTGTAACCTATGTGAATATTAATCGGCCCAAATGAATATTAATATTTAACAAAATTACATGTGCATTTTGTGGTAATAAACGTGTGATAATTATTTGATTTTACGTGTGAATAATTAAATCAGCCCAAAGGAAGATTTATTGTTCGACATGTTATTTTATTATCAATGTTTGATTCCTACGGCAAGATATCACTTACAAGTTAATATTTTGTCCAAATATGAAATATTAATGAAGTATCAGGTATTTTGAGATGGGGTTTACCTTTATTCAAATTTATTTTCAGTTTTTGATATAAATTTAATGTGAGCTTATTTTGTTATTGTTCTCTGATTCAGCTGCTGAAATTACACCTGCAAGTATTACAGTAAACATCAATTTCATTCCTATGCTAAATGACACTGACTTCAAATCATGGCAAGAGAACCTTAACATAGTTCTCAGAGTCATGGATCTCGACCTTGCGTTAAAGACTGATTCTACACCACCTCCTACAGATAAGAGTACCTCTGGAAAAAAGGGAGATGAAAAGGTGGAAGATATCAAATCACATATATCATGAAGAAGACCATTTCATAAATATTCAGTGGCACTATGTCCGACAAGGTTAAGACCGCTAAGAAATTTATGTCTGAAATTTAAAAAGTATTTGTCAAGAGTGAAAAGGATGAAATTGGTACGCTTTTGACAAGTGTGATTTTGATGAGGTACCAAGAAAAAGGTAATATCAGGGAGTACATCATGTAGATGTCTCATCTTGCTTCAAAGTTAAAAGCACTTAAGTTGAAACTCTATGAGGACTTGCTAGTGCATCTTGTTTTGATATCCTTTCCATCACAATTCAGTCATTTTAAGGTGAGTTATAAGAGACTTGGTCTCTGAATGAGCTCATCTCACACTATGTTCAGGAAGAGGATAGATTGAAGCAAGATAAGACAGAAAGTGCTCACTTAGTCACTTTTTCAAAGGATAAAAAGAAAGAATAAGAAAGTTGCGGATACAGCATCACAAAAGAAACAACATAAGGAACCATTTACAGATGATTGTTTCTTCTGCGAAGCTGCAAGTCATAAAAGAATCATTGCTCTAACTATCACGCCTGACATGCAAAAAAAGGTATGTTTCTTAATTTTGTTTGTTATGAAGTTAATTTGACTTTGGTATCAAGACACACATGGTGGCTAGATTCTGGTGCAACAACTCACTTCAGTGTGTCTATGCATGATTGCCTGAATTGTGGAAAGCCTAATAATGATGAAAGATACATTTATGTTGGTGATGGCAAGTCGGTGGAAGTCGAAGCAATTGAAACATTTAGATTATTGTTAAGAACTGGTTTTTATTTTGATTTGAATGAGACTTTTATTGTACCGTCTTTTAGACGGAATTTGATTTCCATTTCAGCTTTGGACAATTTGATTATTGTTGTTCATTTGGGAATGCAAAATTTAATCTTTCTCATAATTCAAAATGGATCTGGTTCTTTATCAAGTAACGATAATCTATATTTAATTGACATAATTGCTTCGTATAATGAATCCTTGCATGTTAACACAATTGGTATAAAATGTAAATTAACCAACAATAATTCATCTTCGTTATTGCACAATAGATTAGGTCACATCTCCAAAAGGAGAATTGAGAGACTTGTGTCTAACAATATTTTTAATCCCTTAATTTTTCAAATTTTAATGTATGTGTGAATGCATAAAGGGAAAACAAACAAACATTAGGAGATTTGGAGTCAACAGAAAACTTGACATCTTAGAATTGATATACACAGATATTTGTTGATCATTCCATACGATTTCTTGAAATGGTCAACAATATTTCATAAAGTTCATAGACGATTTCTCAAGATATGGCTACCTTTAAAGACCACACATATATATTTGACATAGTTTTTTTACCAAAAAAAAAAAGAATTGAACTTTGGGTCTGTCAGCTGTTATTTAATGGGACACTCTAAAAGGTCCATGGATTACAAATTTTATGATCCCACTACTAAGGCTATTTATTAGACGAATAATGCGTGTCTTTTTTTAGGATGTTGAGTTTGGGGGGGTAGAAAGAATAAATGACTTTGTCTTTAAAGAGAAGTATGTTGAAATTCCTCTAAGTATTCCTCTAATTCTTATCGACAATGCTCAGGAACAATAACCTATACCTGATATTATTCAAGAAGCAACTCCAGATGAAGATAATGTCATTGAACAAACTCTACAACCTCAAGAACCAATGCCATCAAGAAAATCCACTAGAGAAAGGAGAAGTGCAATTCCAAACGATTATATTGTGTTTCTCCAAGAACATGAGGATGACATTGAAGTGACGAAAGCTGATCCAATAAGCTCCCGTCAAGCCAAGGAAAGTTCTAACTCTTAAAATTTAATTGATGCCATGAATGAGGAGATGAAGTCCATGAAAGACAATGATGTATGAGGCCTTGTCCAATTTCCTGAAGGTGCGATACCCATTGGTTGCAAATGGATATTTAAAATCAAGAGAGATTAGAAGGGCAATGTGGAAAGGTACAAGGCACGTCTTGTTGCTAAAGGCTTCACCCAAAAAAGAAGGCATCGATTATATAGAGACTTTCTCTCCGATTTCATCGAAAGACTCTTTTAGGACTATAATAGCATTATGCGCACATTTTGATCTTGAGCTACATCAAACGAATGTCAAGACTGTGTTTCTCAATGGTGACATTGATGAGACAATTTATATGGTGCAACCAAAAAATTTTGTATCTGGTGATGCAAAGTCAATGGTTTGCAAATTAAATAAATCTATCTATGGGCTTAAGCAGGCATCTCGTCAATGGTATCACAAATTTCATCAAATTATTATCTCATTTGGTTTCGAGATAAATCTTGTTAATAATTGTATATATCAAAAGTTCAGTGGGAGTAAGTATTTTTTATGATTGTTTGTGCGCTTGAATACTTGCATACATTTTTAGAATGCTGGGCAGATATTTGAATAATATATAAATTATCTTTAAAAAGTAGCCAAAAGATTCATAATGTATTTATAGAGAATAAATATTTTATGCTCACATAAAGGAAGTCGGAAAAGTTAAAGATACTTTGCTAGATGTCAATATAGCATGATACATACTTGGTTAATGAGCTATATAAAGAAGAGTGTTAAACGAACAATTATACCTCTTTTCATCATGACAATTGATTTATAGAATTAAGAGACGTCTAATTATGGAATATGACTGTGAAATTTTATCATTTGACTGCAAATTTTGAATGAATAGAACAACCGCTTCATTTATTTTATGACAATAAGTCAACAGTCATGTATTCCAATAACAACAGTTGGTACAGTCAAAGTACATTGACATAAAGTTCCTGGTTGTTAAAGAAAGAGTTTAGAGTGTTTAGGTGTCTATAAAATATATTTGGTACAAACTTTATGATTATGGATCCACTTACTAAGGGACTGTCACCCAAGGTCTTTAATGGCACACCGCTCATGTGGGTGTCATGTCATTTAAGGATACTCAATTTCAGTGGGAGTTTGTAACTTTTCAAATATTCTCTGTGTAGACACATTGCAGTTTTTCAGTTTATGATTTCAGTTTAAGAATTTTGAGGTTATTTCTATAGAAATAAAGTATTCAGTTTATTTTTCACTATGACTTGCTTTTCGGTTGGACCAATTGAAAATAGGCATGTTTAGATCACATTACATGTAATCTTCTCGCTACGCGTCCATGCTTGATCTATGTCATTTGGTTGTGTTGATCAAGGAATGTTGAATTTCGATATGAATGTAATGCGCCACCTTGGTTCTATGCTGACATGATTGATGAACGAGATTGTTTGGAGGTACTTCAATTTATGATAGAAAATATTTTGAGCTCATTGTTGAATATGTAAAGCACGTACGGGAATAGTAAATAACTATTACAGTGATCTAAATGATAAACAACAATGATTACAACACCAAGTTGTTAACATCTTTATCTTGAATTGGAACTTCAAATATGGATCTTGTATTCAGAAATACAAGACACATGAACTGCTACACTTGTGGCATGTCAGATCATTTAAGACCTGGAAATTTTGGCCCACCTCACTAGGTGTCCAATATCTTCCTATCAACTGAATTCTGGTCAACTCCAGTCACCCGTAGGCTTTGTACGACTGAATATCCAATATCATCTTATCAAATATATTCTGGCCCACTCCAGTTGCTCGTAGGTTTTGTACGACTGAGTGTCCAATATCATCCTATCAAATGAAGGATCTTCTGTCAAATAGTGTGACATGTTCAACGTCTTTAGCTTTTAGTCCTCTTCCCTTATGATTGGTGCCTAGGGAAATCCCTGGTGCTTACTTAAGAGTGGTAACAGTTTTCGCACAGTCAGTGGATCTCTCTCCTTCGTATGTGCGAACATACTTTACACACTTTTAATAATTATACCCAAAAGAACGGATCTTTTAAGTTTTATTTACAATAATCAAATCTTTAACCGGAAAGGAAGGAGATTCAATATCCGATTTTAGAGTGTAGGGAATATAAGTTTTTTATGAAAACACTTTCATATTTCCAGCCTTGCTTTACACACGTTTATTCAGATATTAACTAAACACATTATAGATAAGGAATGATAATTAACTTAGACCTTTTGGATTCTGGCCCACTTTAGTTAGACTGAGTGTCCACATCCTCCTTATATAATTCGGATTCTTTGTCTGGGACAGATATAAGCCTTTTGCTACATGATAGAACATCATCTTCAGCCGTCTTCTCTTGTCCTGGTTGACATCTCCAGCCTCTCATGTGCGCTTATTTCCACCACCCTCGGGAGCGGTGACACCAACTAGTCCTTGATCTTTAGCCGTACTAGCATGACTATCAGCAGTATCTTGAAGCTCAACATCAGATCCAAAGATCCCTCCTTTGACGAAAACAGATTTGTGACTGTCGTCAAAGAGAGAACCAAAACTAGGACCAGATTTGAAAGCACGATTGTTGACAGAGACAGTGTTTGAACTCTTAACAGAACTGTCAACAAAACTGTTTTCAAAAAGAAAACCACATCCAGATTTGGGACTATATCTGCTGGCACACATCTTTCGAGCACTAATACAAATCTTGTCTTAAATTTGTTGAATATGTAAAGCACGTACGGGAATAGTAAATAACTATTACAGTGATCGAAAGGATAAACAACAATGATTACAACAAGTTGTTAACATCTTGATCTTGAATTGGAACTTCAAATATGGATCTTGTATTCGAAAATACAAGAACATGAACTGCTACTCTTGTGGCTTGTAGATCCGCTGAGAATCTGAATGGTTAGAGTCCTTAGAGATTCAAATTCACACCTGAAACACTTAGCAACCAATTATATAATCACAACACCACCGGCTGAGTTGAGAGATGACTCTTTGTCTTTAAGATAAGATTGCCCCCATGTTCATCTATAGAATTGAGCCAATGCCTCAATTTATAGGTGTGTAAGATAGCCTTTCAAATGCCCCATAATGGCAATCAATTGACATGTAATTGATGACATTTAACCCCGAAGTAATGCATCAATATAATGGTCCAAGTAATGGTCATTATTGGGTGGATTCAATGCCATTGAAACCACCTCAACAGCCAAACCTTTGGGATTCCGTCGAGCAAACACTGCCTGGGAAGCGCCGCGGCTCCAGAAGCCAAAACTTCGAATTAGCGCTGCAAGGGGGCGCCACGGCGCTCCGGTGCTGCGGCCCAGTCTGGGAGGCGCCGGCCCTTCTCGGCTCCTCGGCCCTTTCCGACCCGTTCCATCTTACACCTCGCACAATCCTTCCTTCGTTTACCGACGTGGAACACTTTTTATTTATCCAATAACCGTTCATCATTCTATATCTCAAACATTTCACTTAGGTACCAATATCTCTTTCATTAACGAAATTTATGATAATTGGCACTAAGATTGCACGTGTGGAAACCACAGTTTTGACGTGCGGGGCCCAATTGTTCGAGTCATAAATAATGTGATAAACTTAATTCCACATTAGTAAATTTTCAACACTCATAAGGTGACATACAATTATAAGGTTATGTGTATGTATATATGTGCCGTCCAAGTGGGAGATTGTAAGAATATATGGACTTCACATGTATATACACACACACATACACACACACACGCACGCGTACACACACACACACACACACACGCATACACACACACACACATATATATAAATAATTGTATGTTAACTGTTATCATTAAAAGGTTACCCGGATTAAACGTGATTTGCTAAGGTTTAAAGTTATATGGGCCCCTTGTAAAGTATGAAAGTTTATGTGTAGATATCCGAATGTAATTCTAATTTAATGATGGGATAAATTAGAATTAATAAATTATATTTAATTATAAGAAGGGGATTATGGTCCACAATTCAGACGTAGGGTTTTTTTGACTGACATCTCATCGCCAATATAAGAGAGAACGACTCACATTTAGGTTTGGAAGACTAAAATCGTGAGATTAAAGAACATAATCATTGCTATAAATTCAGGTACGCTTCCGCATCTAATTTTACATTCTAGATATTTTGACATGATAGTTCTTGGATAAAGTTTATAGATTTCATATAAAATTTTGATTCTAATAATGCTCGCTCATACATATAAGGTAGTTTGATTTTTTTCTTTTTTTGATAAAATAAACTTTTATTACAAAAAGAAACATTACAGCTCAAGATACACCTGCCAACAAAAATGGTACTGTACTGAACATCATGCCCAGTATCAAGTTCTAAAGTCATGTTTTTTAAAAGGTAAGTTATTGAGAGGTTAATATCTCACTTACCTCAAAGTCAAACCAAATGCAGAGCTTCTTTCTCAATTTCCTTGACATTTCTCGATCAAATACCTCTAATAATCTATGCAAAATAAACAGTAATCGGGTCAATTACCCATCTTGCACTCAATTTCATAATATTAGATTAAGTCATAGTGAAAGCCAATTATCAAAGTCAACCTCCAATGAATGAAATCAAAACCCCAAGACACAATACATTTCGAGTTACCATAATCCAATGACTCCTAATAGTATATGATTAGTTTCTTCACTGAAGACCATTAGGTGTTAATTAAAACATTAAGTTACCATATAAAGTACTTAGAGCACATGTTCATGATTTTCTATTTTAATCTGGTGTTTTAGGATGTAATTTTTTTTTACAAATAACATAAACTTGAATAGGTGATTAGAACCCTTACCTCAATTCATTATGATCGTTTTCCGCTGGTAAAGGGCCATTCCATAGCTCCTCAAGTTCCAAAATGCCTAAAATAATTGTTGACCATGAACACTACTTTTTAAATACTTGGCGACTATCGCATTTGTGGACAATTCATCTCTATCGCGATCTGGGCTTGGGTTTCGCTTTTGCGAAACCAAGCCAAGTCAATTTGGACAACAATCATAGCTAGTATCGTGATCACGGCAGCTGAATTCGTCCAATTGACCCGCATCACTATTACAAAATCATTCTCACATTCGCGAAGGTTAACTTGGAGTTGGAGGCCCCCCGACATTCACGGTCTAGCTGGAAATTATTTTTTTAATTGTATTCTTTTTATTCAAGAAGTTTGACCCCACATAGAAAAAAGTAGGACAAGTTGCCTATTCTCTATTGCGATACCTTTCGCGCTCATACCATCTCGTGATCGCAGTACACTAAATATCAACAAAATTTCAACTTTTATTTTAAACTTTCAGTTGTTTTAAGACTTACCCGAGCTCCTCGAATCTAAACCAAACCATACCTACAAGTCACAAATGACTATGTCAGCAATATACATGCATTCTCAAACACAAATAAAAATATTAAATACTCATAATGAAGGGTCGCGTTGTTACTGTTAAACAAAGGCAATATACCTGTGATACACATTGAATATACAATAGTATATATCACAGGTATACAAAATAGTGAGCAGTGACAGCCCAGTAGTAGAGCAGTGACAGCCCAGCAGAGGCGGCCCAAATGGCCCAACTCGTCCAGGCCATTCACGGTACTAGGGCAGCAAAACAGTAGGACATAGTTGTATATTAAGGAAAGTATATTATGTGTATATTGTAGTATATTTGTTACCTAGATTATGATATACACTTTATTTAGGATATACACTTACCATAATTGTATAGTTAGAATTATGGTAGAATAAGGTTTTAGAAATAGAATAGGAATAGGATTCTCCTATTTTGTAACTTGCATATATATCTATTCAATCAATGAAAATAATTAAGGAGATTATTTCTTTCATGGTATCAAGAGACTAGGTCTAAACAAAAGTTTTTCTCTCAACTTTTATCCTCCCTTTGGCCGAGACACCCCCCCCTCGGGTTTCTCTTCCAAAATTCGTCTTCCGCTCTCAAAAACACCTCTCTTAAATTTCCCTTTCTTCTTTGTTCTTTCAATATGTCTAAGAACAATTATCACCCTGCCCTTACGGTTTCCAATATCAAGAGCAGTATCCCTATTGTCCTTGAGATGGAAAACGTCCAATATGCGACGTGGGCGGAGTTGTTTAAAATTCACGCTATCTCTTATCAAGTTCTTCATCACATCATTCCTCCCGCTAGACCCCTTCATACGGAGGATCCTGAGTTATGGATTACACTTGATGCTACCGTTCTCCGGTGGATCTACGCCACTATTTCGGTGGACCTTCTACAGACGATTATTGAGCCGGATACCACAGCTATGACTTCATGGAATAGATTGCGTGACATATTCCAAGACAACCAACATTCCCGTGTCGTCACACTCGAGCAGGAATTCTCTCTCGTTCGAATGGACGAATTTCCGAACGTTTCTGCATATTGCAAGAAACTAAAGGAGTTGGCGGATCAACTCCATAATGTTGGCGCACCAATAACGAATAATCATCTAGTTCTGCAGTTGGTTGCCGGTCTTTCGGAGGCCTATAATGGTGTTGGAATCTCCTTCACCAAAGCAACCCTCTTCCTGACTTCTATCAAGCCCGCTCCATGCTTACGTTGGAAGAAGCCGGTTTGGCTAAAAAGGCAGCTACCGGAGCAAGCCCAGTCGTCATGGTGGCGTCCTCTCCTAGTCCTCTGGGTTTTGTTAATAATTCGGGCCAAAACCATAATAATGGTGGCGCCAAGAATAATCGCAAGAATAATAACAAAAACCACGGGGGCAAACGCGGCAGTTCTAGTGGCGGTACCGGTGGTCAGCAAGCAGACGGTGGGTCCCATCCAGTGAACAGTGCCCACCCCTCCCTGGGCCTATGGCAGTGGGGCTGGGGCATTGGGCCATGGGCCAGCAGCCCGTACAATAATGCAGTGAATTCCAGCGGCTAGTGGGCTGGCCAACAGTCCAGGCCCAACACCCAGTAGTGGCGGCGTACTGGCCAGTGGCCCAGTAGCGGCAGCAACAGCAGCTACGGCCCAGCTCTATCACGGACATGAGTTCTTGGGCCCCGACCTCCGCAAGCCCATCATGCAGCAGGTCCTACTCAAACCGATATCGAGGTCGCGATGCACACGTTGGGATTGACTCAACCGGACCCAAATTGGTATATGGACACCGAGGCCACTACTCACATGACTTCAGAATCAAGTACTCTCTCCTCTTATTCCAATTTGAGCACCCCTCAGGGTATAATTGTTGGTAATGGCAACTCTATTCCAATTCAGGGTTATGGTCAGAAAACGTTGTCTCCCCCCAATCCACCCCTTCTCTTGAAAAATACTTTACATGCTCCTAAATTGATTAAAAATTTAGTGTCTGTCCGAAAATTCACTACTGACAATTCTGTTTCCGTTGAATTTGATCCTTTTGGTTTCTCTGTGAAGGATTTCAAGACGGGGAGTCATCTCATGAGGCGTGATAGTAGGGGGATATGTATCCTATCATGCCTGGTTTCAGTCCATCGAGTCAAGCCTTGCCATCAGCTTTTGCAGCCATCTCTCCTTCCATGTGGCATGCTCGTCTGGGTCATCCGGGATCTTCTATTTTATCTGTTTTAGATAAAAATAGCTTTATTTCATGTAAGGGTACAAGTCGTACTCCACTTTGTCAGTCTTGCTCCTTAGGGAAAAGTGTTAAGTTGCCATTTGTAGACTCCAATTCTCATACTTCAATGCCATTTGATATTATTCATAGCGACTTATGGACGTCTCCTGTTCTTAGTTCATTGGGTCATCAATATTATGTTCTCTTTTTAGATGATTATTCTAGATTTTTGTGGACGTTTCCAATTGCGAATAAATCACAAGTGTTTTCTGTCTTCATCAAAGTTAGAGAGTTAATTAGTACTCAATTCGAAAGAGAAATAAAAAATACTCAATGTGATAATGGAAAAGAGTATGACAACAAGGAGTTTCGGGAATTTTGTGCTAATAATGGGATAAATTTTCATTTTTCGTGTCCTCATACATCTTCACAAAATGGAAAAGCTTAACGCAAAATTCATTCCATAAATAACATTGTCCGAACTCTCTTAATCCATACCTCCATAGCTCCATATTTTTGGCATCATGCTCTACAAATGGCCACATATCTTCTTAACATAATTCCTTCTAAATGTCTGACATATTCCTCCCCCCCCCCCTCAAAATCCTATATAATAAGGACCCGTCTTATTCTCATCTTCGAATTTTTGGGTGCTTGTGTTATCCGTTATTCCCATCCACCACAATTAACAAACTTCAGGCTCGGTCTACCCCGTGTGTATTTTTGGGTTATCCATCGAATCATCGTGGTTATAAGTGTTGTGATTTATCCTCCAAGAAAATCATAATTAATCGCCATGCCATTTTTTATGAAACCCAATTCCCTTTTACGAAAGTTCATACTCCCGAGCCTAAGTCGTATAATTTTTTGGATGACCAAATATCCCCGTATATTATTCAGAATTTTTCGGACATCTCTCGCACCCAAAATCCTCCAATGGCCCATCGCTCACTGGACCCACGCATCGCTCGTAGCAACATCTTGACCATCGAGCAGTTCCAGCAATTGGGACAGTCCAGCCCAATTCTGGAACTGGTCCAGACGACGAGTCCATTTACCGATTTGGGCCAGCAGGCCCACTACCTGCTGGCCAGTCCGTCCCGAGCCCAGAAAATTCCCAAAATTCCCTCAATTCTTCCTCGAGTCATAGACCGGTCACTCGTAGTTAGCGGGGTATTTTTACACCTAAAAGACATTTTAATTTACATTCTGATGTCTCTAAATCCCCCTTGCCCCGTAATCATGTGTCTGCGCTCAATGACCCGAATTGGAAAATTGCTATGACCGATGAATATAATGCTTTTATTGATAATAAGACATGGGAGTTGGTACCTCTTCCATCTGGTATTAATATTATCAGGTCTATGTGGATCTTTGCTCACAAGGAAAATTCAGATGGTTCATTTGCAGGACATAAAGCTCGGTTTGTGGGTGATGGTAAGACTCAGCAGGTTGGGATAGATTGTGGTGAGACGTTTAGTCCGGTGATCAAACCGGCTACCATTCGCACTGTGCTTAGCTTGGCTCTTTCAAAGACTTGGCCAATTCATCAGTTGGATGTCAAGAATGCTTTCCTACATGGTGATCTCAAGGAAACAATCTATATGCATCAGCCGTTGGGTTTCAGGGATCCAAACCGTCCTCATCATGTATGTTTGTTGAAGAAGTCCTTATATGGGCTTAAGCAGTCTCCAAGGGCCTGGTACACGAGGTTTGCTGACTTTGTTTCAACTATTGGGTTCACTCACAGCAGGTCAGATAATTTCTTGTTCATCTACCGCCGTGGTTCGTCCTTGGCCTACATTCTGTTGTATGTGGATGATATCATCTTGACTGCCTCTTCCGATGCCTTGCGCCAGTCTATCATGACCATGCTCGATTACGAGTTTGCTATGAAAGACTTAGGGCCTTTGAGTTATTTTGGGGATTCTTTGTCAAGCGTCATTCAGGTGGCTTGTTTTTGTCTCAATGAAAGTATGCTGCTGAGATCATAGAGAGGGCTGGGATGTCATCCTGTAAGTCCACTTCCACGCCAGTTGATGCAAACCCAAAGCTAAGTGCCGCAGTAGGTGCACCATACGAGGACCCGACCCGCTATCGCAGTCTGGCAGGGGCCCTCCAGTATCTTACCTTTACTAGACCGGATATTACGTATGCGGTTCAGTAGGTGTGTTTATTCATGCATGATCCCAGGGTTGATTACATGAATGCAATCAAACGCGTCATTCGGTATATTCAGGGGACACTGGACTATGGGTTGCACTTGTATCTTTCATCTACATCCACACTTGTCTCTTACACGGATGATGATTGGGGTGATTGTCCCGATACCAGACGGTCGACTTCTGGCTACTGTATGTTTCTTGATAACAACTTGGTCTCCTGGTCGGCAAAGCGTCATCACGCTCAAGTGCAAAGGCAGAATATCGAGGGGTAGCGAATGTGGTCTCCGAATCATGTTGGCTACGTAATTTGCTTTTGGAGCTTCATTGTCCCATTCATAAGGCAACCTTGGTATATTGCGATAACATTAGTGCCATCTACCTTTCAGGTAACCCAGTTCAACACCAACGTACTAAGCATATCGAAATGGACATTCACTTTGTCCGTGAAAAGGTTGCAAAGGGTCACGTTCGTGTATGCCATGTCCCGTCTCGTTATCAAATTGCAGACATCTTTACAAAGGGTCTACCAGCGGTTCTCTTTGAAGATTTTAGGGACGATGTCGTGTTCAAGACCGCCCGCTATGATCAAGGTGTGTTAAACAAAGGTAATATACATGTGATATACACCTAATATACAACAGTATATATCACGGTATACAAAAATGATGAAAGGGCAGCCCAAAGAGTAGAGCGTGGCAACCAGAGGCGGCCCAAATGGCCCAACTCGTCCAGGCCATTCACGGTACTAGGGCAGCAAAACAGTAGGACATAGTTGTATATTAAGGAAAGTATATTGTGTGTATATTGTAGTATATTTGTTACCTAGATTAGGATATACACTTACCATATTTAGGATATACACTTACCATAATTGTATAGTTATAATTATGATAAAATAAGGTTTTAGGAATAGAATAGGAATATGATTCTCCTATTTTGTAATTTGTATATATATCTATTCAATCAATGAAAATAATCAATGGGATTATTTCTTTCAGTTACGTTGAAACCTTCATCAAACCAAGCCGAAGATCTTAGCATTCGATTGTGGCCTCGGCATCATTCTTTATAATTTCCTTCCTCTACCACTTAATTCGTCAATACATAAATTAATTTAAGATTGTCATAAAAACATATCGATGATTGGTTATCTGTTAGTGGAGCTATCTCTTAAAATCACAGGCCAACTTTATTCTTGAAAAAAAAAGTTTGTATTTGTCCTTGCACTTTATAAAAATGTTTAGAAATGCTCTCAGTTGAAATTTCGGTTCAGTTAGGCCCTCACTATTAAACTTTTTGGCTAAAAATACCCTTTATTTACTAATGACAGATCATTAAAGCTAATTAAAATATAAACCCTTTTATTTATCAGCAGGTTCTGCCATATGTCCACCTTTATTTTATTTTAATTTAGTTTTTAATCATGGACCATTTCTTCACCCTTTACCCACCAAAAAGTTTCCGAGACAAAACCAAAGATCTCCAACCGCCTTCATATTTTACTGGGGAACATCATTTGAACTCCCTTTCTTCTTAAATTCTAGTAAAACCGTCCCACCATCAAATTCAATTAAATGATAAATTTTCTTATTTCAATTTTGTTAGTTTACTAGAATAAATTAATGTACTTTAATGGAACCATTAATGCGAGTAAATATTTTTGGAATATTATTCAAGAGCAGGTCATGCAAGTGAGCGATAGTACAAGCTAACACACAAGTGAGATTGAAAGTGTCACAACTTTCAGATTATCGCAAACGCAACTTTTGACAACAAAAGAAGTGCGTGAATATCCCGATCAAAGATGTCTTTGAACTCAACTCCATTCAACAAAAAACTTTCACACGTGGACTTTTCTCGAAATTGGACTCTTTCTGATATCACTTTTCTCAGCGTAGAAATATTCTATCTAGATCTGATTTCATCCCATCTTCCTTCATACCTCATATAAATTAGTCTAAAATCCAGAATATATCTTTTGAGAGATCAAAAAAAAAAACAGTTCAATCAAATATTAATTTTATATATTTTTTTAAATCTAAGTTCCACACTTGCACTGAAAACGCAAAAGGAAAAGACGCATGCAATTAAGTGAATAATCCACCACGACACGACACATACATCACCTCTGATTTTACATTTTTCCTCCTAAGATAATGATGCATAACGCAATCAACATCTATAGTTTATTAATTATTAAAGTCAGCCACCTCTCACCGTCCAAACCCACTAAAAAAAACAAAGAAACCAGATTGAGATATGTTGTTCTCACAAAAGAATATTTAAAGATCTTCACTCGTGTGAAGGAAAGAAAATTTCACAAAATTAATAGTTAAATCCAATAAGAAGATGCTAAAATTGTACTCAGTACCAAAACAAACGACACGGCTAAACAACTATATACTATAAGACATTGCAAAACATATAGTGCATCTTGTCTTTTCATCCATAATATATAAGATAAAAGAAACTTATTGGCCACTTAATCGACCCATCATGATGATGTATTTATAAATCATCAAGTTTGTGGATCCTCAGGTCAAGTATAAAGCATGTTGCAGAGAAATTAATCTAGATTCAAAAAATAAGCACGGGCCGGACTTAGAGCGCCTGAAGCTCAACACTATTTCGGAAAGGAGTTGAGACTATAGCATGTTCAGGGGCGGAGGCAAAACTCAGTAGCTTTAGTAAACTTATATTTCTCTTAAAAACTTCATTCAATATTATAGAATAGTGTAATTCTTCTTGGTCGGAGGCTTCTTATTTATGCAATATATATAGGTGTTTATAATTACAAATTTAATTGTATAAGGATCTCTACTTTACCTAATTACACTAGAATAATAATTATAGAATATATGGAGAATATTTATTACGCTCAAACTGGATCTGAAGTTAAGGAACAGCTGCCGAGGAAGTCCCTTAGTAAATATATATGCGTACTGATAGGAAGAAGGAACATGTAACACCCGAACATGGCCCATGGCAACCTTCTCACGAACAAAATGAATATTCATCTCAATCTGTTTGGTTCGATGATGCTGAGCCAGGTTATGAGATAAGTAAACATCAAATATGTTATCACAGTAAACATGAGATGCCTTACGTAAGAGACAATTAAGCTCTAGAAGAATGTTTCTGAGCCAGCAGATCTCGGCAACAACGTTTGTAACGCCTCTATATTCTACTTCTGCATTTGAACGGGAAAGCGTGGTTTGCCGTATGGCAGACCACGAGATGAGATTATCACAAAAAAATATACATTAGCCGAAAGTAGATCGACGTGTGTCCGAACAGCCGCCCCAATCAGCGTCCGTATATGATATCAGCCTAGTCAGTGCAGATGGATAAAAAATTAATCTGTAGTCAAGAGTACGCTTAACGTACCGAATAAAAGCGGTAAAGTGAGGCTCCTTGGGAGCATTCATAAACAAACACACCTGCTAAACAACATAGGTAAATCGGGTCTAGTGAAGGTAAGATACTGAAGAGCACAAGCAAGACTCCTATAAAGAGAAGGACCGAGCACCGGATTTCCGTCATCGGCACTGAGTTTCGACTTCGAGTCTACTGGAGTGGACATGATCTTGCAGTTTGCCATTTTAGCCCTGTAAATAATTTCTTCGACATATTTACGCTGACAAATGAACATTGAATTTCGGATTTGGTCACTGAAATCTCCAAAAAATAACTCAACTTACCCAAGTTTGTCATAGCAAATTCGAATTTGAGCAGGGTAATGATCTCGTGTTTCAGCACATCAGACGAGGCAGTCAGAATAATATCATCCACATAGAGCAAAGGTATACAATGTTATTACCTCGATAAAAAATAAAAAGTGAATTATCACTTTTGCTGCACACAAACCCGGTTTTCATGATGAAAGTTGCAAAGTGCTCATACCAAGCCCTTAGGGCTTATTTCAAGCCATAGAGTGCCTTTTGAAGACAACGTACATACTGAGGAGCCTTTGGATGCACAAAGTTAGGCAGTTGATACATATATACGATTTCTTTCAAATCCCCATGTAAGAACGCATTTTTCACTTCAAGTTGATGAATCATCCAGTTCTTTCTCATATCTATGCTCAAAACAGTGCGAATAGTGGTTGGTTTAACCACTAGATTGAAGGTCTCACCACAATCAAGTCCCTCTTGTTAGCCCGGGCCATTTGCCACAAGTCTCGCTTTATGGCGTTCAAGCTCACCAATATATCTTAATTTGTGACGATATAGCCACATGCAACAAATCACATTCACCATCTCTGGTCTCAGGATAAGATCCCAAGTGCGCTATGTGGAGAGCGCATTAAATTTCTCACGCATGACCACATTCTAATTCGGGTCAAGCTTGGATAATTTTGGATTTTTAGGTATAAGTGAGATAATCTGAGTGAAGAGGTTAAAATGGACATTTGGTTTGAAAATCATGTGTTGGGCACAGGTTTCCATACGATGGGTCAGAAAATGGACTGTTTGGGTCACATGCAGTGGGGTGGTTATGCGTAGTGGGGTGGTTTGGGACACCGTATTTTACGTGACTGATTGAGGGTGGGGCAATGATTGATTACGGTGGGTGGTCGACAGGATGAGGGGTAGTCAATGGGTGTTGGGGCAGTGACGGGATATGGAGGTAGTTGTCGAGGGCTGGGGGGTAGTCAATGGTGGGGCAGTGACGGGACGGGATGGGTGGCACGATGTATGATGTTTCTAATGAGAGGGGACGTGTACGGATCATCAAGGAAGTCGTAATCAAGGACATGAAATTTTTTATTGTTTGCAAATGGTAACATGTTCTCCTCGAATGTGACATGGCGAGAGACCATGATTTTATTTGTAGACAAATCATAGCATAAGTACCCCTATGGTTTGACGGGAAACCTAAGAAAATGAAAGGGGTAGTTCTAGATGCTAATTTGTGAGGAGCCGTGGAGGTGATATTCGTGTAGCATAGACAACCAAAATCCAAAGATGATCATAAGAGGGGATTCGACAAGAGAATTTCGGTTGGAGTTTTAATTTGAAGTGTTCGTGTTGGTAATATATTAAGGAGATATGCCGCCATGTGTATGGCGTAACCCAAAAAGAAGGGGGAATGGAAGCATGGAAGAACATAGTGCGGATCTTATTGTTGATGGTGCGTAGGATTCTTTCGGCTTTACCATTTTGAGGTGAGGTATGGGGGCAAGAAAATCGAAACACCATGTCGTGGTCCGTACAAAATTTATGAAAATGAAGGTTGTCAAACTCACGGTCGTTATCACATTGAAACGTTTTGATGGTCTTTTCAAATTGAGTTTTTACATATACTTGAAATTCAAGAAAGATTGTCTAAACTTGGGACGTATATTTTAGAGGATAAACCCAAAGAAAGTGAGAGAAATCATCCAAAAATATCAAATAATATTTGTGACCCAGTTTACTAGTAATGGGAGATGTCCATAAATCTGCATGAATAATATCAAAAGAAGAAAAAATGTTACACTTAATGAAGATTGAAAAGGAAGTCTAACATGCTTTCCTAAAAGACAAGAGTAGCAAGCGGGGGTAAATTTGTCGTTATTACATTGAATGAAATTTTGACTTCTAAGAAAATTAAAAACTGATTCTCGCGGGTGCTCGAGTTTATTATGCCAAGTGGATGGAGAGGTGGCAACTAGAGAGGTTGGTGGATTGTCACTTGCAGCGAAATTGGATGAGAAAAGATATAGGTCCCCCACACTTTTGCATCTCATATGAGTTGTCCCCATACGTAGGTCCTTTACAGAAAAATTAAAATGGTCAAACTCAATAGATACAGAGTTGTCACTAGCAAACTTCCCAATATAGATTAAGTTTTTAATGATGTTAGAATCATATATGACATTTTTAGGGTAAAGGGTGGGTGAGGTGGTTATGTTTGAGTGGTGACATAGCCTTGAATTGGAATGTGATTGCCATTACCGACCAAAATAAATTGAGGATTGTTCAAATTAAATAAGTGAAAGAGATTACCAGAGTCGCGAGTGAGGTGGGATGTGGCACCTATATCCATATACCATGCGTCATCGTGCTGCTGGTGATTCATAGTGCTATAAGCCTGACTCTCATCGGTAAGGGTCATGGGCCCGTAAGCCTGCTGCTCGGACATGGAAAGTGGGTCTTTCTGTGGCCTCGCTTTCCGCGGCCGTGTGCCCTTCTGCCTCCTTGGCCACCACGTTGAGGTTGGTGGTCCGTAGGTTGCGAAGGATCGACGGGTGTGTTGGAGGTTGGTGTTACGACAACCACCAATGCATGTTGAGTGTGCTCGTTCTGTTTGGCTCGTCTAGTCTCCTCTAACAACAATTGTGACCGGGCCTTGTTGAAGCTAGGGATAGGATCAACTTGTTGGATTATCGTCGCAAGTGTATCGTACTCACCTTTCGGCAAACCATTGATAAGTTGTAAAACCATCTTTGTTTCGGAAATTGGAGTGACAACATTAAACAATTGATCGACAACCAACTTTAGTTGTTTACAATAATCTGACATGTTGTCAAAGTTCTTAAGACGAGTGTTGGTGAATTGTTCCTCCAAATAGACGGCACGTGTATGTTTGTTGTCTTGAAAGATTTCCTCTAGCCGTGTCCATAATTCGTGAGCTGAGGCACCTGTTTTCATAATAGTATGAAGTAGATCCTTGGATATAGTGTCATATATCCATTGTTTGATGATAGCATCAAGCCACTTCTACGTCAAATTGTCGACGTCGGGTGGACGGGGGTTGGTGACACCGATGTGATCAAGGACGTTGTAGGCACAAACATGTATTTGAAATAATTTGACCCCCCATGAGTATTGTCCATCCTCTTGATCAAGAACTAGAGGGATAACGTTTTTTATATTCGTTACGGTAAAGACCGGATGAAAGGTGTTAGTAGGGGGGAAGAGGAGGATATGTGACATCATGAGTGGAGAAGGAGGAAGCGATAGAAGCCATGTGGCCGCCGGAAGCAATGAAGGATAGGTGGGTGGCGGCGGAATATTTTTAGGGTTTTGGGGAGGGAAGTTGTCGTCGAAAAATAAGAAAAGAGATGGTGAGGGGGGTGGCGGCCGAGTATAATTTTAGGTCAGGGAGAGTTTGACTTCTGATATCATGTAGAATAGTGTAATTCTCTTTGGTTGGGGGCTTCTCATTTATGCAATATATATAGGTGTTTACAATTACAAACCTAATTGTATAAGGATCTTTACTTTACCTAATTACACTAGAATAATAATTAGAGAATATATGAAGAATATTTATTTATTTTCTATCAAATATATATAAATTATTAATTTAGAACTCATTAACTAATTAAAATGATACACAAAAGCGCCACTTTCTTTGTAGTCTTGTCACACATTTGTCCGCCTAGAAGACAACTCGCGAAAAAAGAAAATATATTGAAATAAGTTGGGTCTTTGAAATAAAAAAGAGTGTGTAGAAATTCATACTAATCACTAATATGAAAGACGGAAATAAAAAGAATTTTTGAAGATAATACTATTTAAACAATTAAGAATACTTAATTAAGGAGTCAATGGGGGTATGCTTCTTATATCTCAACCAACGATATAGGAGTAATAAATAGAGGTAAAAAGTCAATTCACAATTTCACATAATGTGGAGCTATGGCTCCTATGTAATCTTTTGATCATTATATAACTCAATGTGTGACTATTCTTTAAAGCTTAAAACATCACTCAAGGTTTAAAAGGGGGCAGCAGGAGCTTTTAGTAGCCAGTAATATCCACTAGGTTTATATTACAAGGTCAATTGTAAAAAGTGAAAAGGGACTACCAATATGAGTAGTATTTTCCTTTTGTTTAAAGAAGAAGTTGAAAAGAAAAGAGGAAAGAAGAAAGATTCGAAAAAATTCTTCTTCTTTAGGTATTCATTGTCTAAAATCTATTACAACAACATACTCGGTGTCTAAAATCTATTAGTAATCCGACTAATTATAATTTACTCGGGTAGATCAATTAAGGGGACTAAAGTGCTTTTTACTAAAAGAATTTCATTGTCCGTTCATACTTCAAATCTTTAATTGAATTTAAAATGATTCTAACTATTTCGTCACATAAGTATAATTTGGTGTCATGCCGTAGAAATGTGAGGTGAAAAAATATGATGGAATCGGAATGGGTAGGATCTCTTTGCTCCTAACGAGAGTTAAAGCCCTCAATATGAAATTCTTTTTTAATAGAAAACACTTTTTTTAATTGATCTTACGCTATATGAATTTAAATTAATCGGGATCTTATTATATTGGCAAAAAGTTTGGTAATTGGGTGATCGGCATGCATGACCTGTATGATAGGTTGATTGATACAATACCAAATCTTAACTTTTACACTATTCCTTTTACGGAGGATGTGATGAAACAAAGAAAAGGCTATTCACGTGATGCACAATTACTCCATTACATTTGTTAGAAAATCCTTTTTGAGTTGTGATAATACTATTGTTGGTTACAATGGCACAGAAAATGAAAATAAGTAACTGCTAAGTATTATAATAAAATAAAATTACAATAATCTGAAATTTCAATAAACTGGAACAAGAAACTGGAACAGTTTGATATGCTGGGTCGAGTGATGACACTCTGTCTTTAAGACAAGATTTCCCCGTATATATCCTTTCTACGTTCTGGACAATAGTCTCCCAAGATAAAACAACAACTCAACAAATGAGCAAAGAAAACTCAAGTGTTACTTTGAAGAACTTTGAGTAAGAAATGATGCTGAAAAGTAGTAGGAAGAATCTGATTTTGTTTGTGTGTTCTGTAGTCTCAACAATTGAGCAAATGCTTCATTATATAGTTGTAAGGAGAGGACTTACCAACTGCCCACATAATTGGTCATCCCACATAATTGTTGTTACTGGCCAAGTAATGACCAATTATGGAGGTAGTAATTCAGCCAAAATAAATGGTGAATTAATGAGCTTTTATGGAGAGTTATTCAGCACAGAGGATTCAAATCAGAAGAAGCCCAAAGCCCACGACCCGTGCCCCGAGCCCGGACGGGGCGCGCGGCGCGCGTGTGAGCTTAGCCTCGAACCAAATCACATCTAGGTCCTCCCTCCTTCAAACACATGAGTTACCCCTTGTGGTCCCAAACTCTTAGCCAATTTTGAGACTTGTAAGCTAAACAAATCTTCATTCCCCCACCGATGAGGGAGAATTGGTCTTTACCACTTTTTTCATGCTTCAAACGCCTCATTTTGTGGACCAATATCTCTTTCATTTCTCAACGAAATTTGACGATCCTTGGCCCTACGGTCATCTACTTACTTAGTAGATTATGCACGTGTGAAGAATCAAAGTCTCCAGCATGCAGAACACTCGTGTTTAAGTCATTAAAGATGGTTGGACGCAACTCCCATCAAAAGCAAATTTTCAACAACTATTTCTTATTCTTCTGGTGAAATTGGGGATATGTGAAGGAAAAAGAGATAGTGTTTAAGCATTCAAATTAACACCATTGACTATAATTTATAATCAACCAATGACTACTTTGTGTAGGGTGGTTTGGTTGGAAATAAGTTATCTTTAATTATAATTATGAGATTATAACAATAATAATAGCATATTCAGTGTAGTCACATAAGTGGGGTATGAGGATGATGAGTTGTAGGCAGGCTTTATCTTTACCTTGTGGAGTAAAGTGAATATTTCTGATATACCATCGGCTCGAAAGAAAAGAAAATGATTTGAAGCAGGGTATCAAGAAAACTATGACAATAAAATAACAAGATAAAAAACAAGTATTCCACATATTGAAGAAAATAAGCTACGTATTGCTAACTAATACTACTAATAAGAAGAACCAACCGCTACCTACTAGCCAAATTATCAACATCCACACCTTCCTATCTACTAAATAATGTTGGAATTATTTAGTAGATATTTGGTTTACTGGATTAAAATGGTTATACGAGGTATAATACAAACTATATGTTGATTTTTAATGAGTTATAAATAGAGATAAACTTTTATTTTTAATTTTTTAAAGCTACAAGTCCTAGATTACAGAGGAGATTTGTTTGATGTTAAGTCAACTTTACTAAATGCAGTTGCCAAAAACAATCCAAGGGATTAACCTATCAAGTTTTACTACAATGACTCCAAATACATTTGGATAATATCCTTTTTCGATTGAGTATGACTTCAACAATTTTCGTAGCCCGTCAATTAATTAACCTTCAACATAATTTAGTTATTTTATCTTGAAATTAATAATTTTAGAATTTATCCCACATAAAATTAATTGTCATATAAATAATTCTTGAATTGTTAATCTTGAGATAAGAATTATACCAAATACCTATAAGATAAAATAATTCTATAATTTATCTCGAAATTATAATCTGTTGTCCACTAACCAAACTACCCTGAATGTTCAAACCCCTAGTTATAGTTTAGTCGAGATCTTGAGTGAAAAAACAAAACATGCTCCTAAACATTGAATGAAATCAACTTTTTGACAAACTATTTTCCTTATATAAATGCTTTAATAAAAGACATACACTATGGTACATGGAGTAATAAAAAGAAGAATTTAGTACTAGACAGGCTGGTTCATTCCTTCACTCACTCAATTTATTTAATGTGTAGATTCACTTCTTTTCCCCCACACAATCATACCTCCAGTAGACATGTCTTTCATTTCCCATCACACTTCCTTTTGCAATAACTACTGTTTCTTGAAAAGATAACGTAAAGTGGACGTCTTCATCCTTTCATTGCTCTAAAAAGTCATGCCCCCTCAAAAACCCTACACTATAGCTCATTCCCTGTTGAGCACGGAGCCTGATATCAAGGTACAGGTCCCGGTTGAATCCAATAATTTTTAGCTTAAATTATGTGTTTGTCTAAAAAAGTTAAATTATTTTTATTCGTTTCAATTTATGTGGGCAATTTCGTACTTCAAAAGTCAAACAATTTTCTTTAGTAGCATTTTTTTCATATATCTTTTATATATTTTGTATAGAGACTTAATTATTGTGTCTTTTATAGAACTTCTTACGTAGTTTTGAAATGTATAAATTTTATTTAAAAAATAAATAAATTCTATGTCAAAAATTTCAATAAAAATTTAAAAATTTAAATCTAAAATATGTCATATACATTGAGATAAAAGTAAACAACAACCTTGCAAGATAAAAAGAGAGGTTGTTTTTCAAAAACTCTAGAAGGAGAAGCACAATGAAGTAGTACTGAAAAAAAATATGGAAGTGAAAAGTATGACAAAAATAAAGAAAACATGTTGAAACAATATGGACGGCAGCTATAATAAAATACTCACCCAATTGAAGTACAAAAAACAAACAAGTAACAAAAATAGGACATCAAATTATATATATATTATTAATTTATAATTTAATAATTATAAAAAATTAAAATTCTAAACTCAGAAACTTTAAATCATACTTCCTTTTAAAATATTATCCTACTTTCTTTATTAGTTTATTTCAAAAAAAAATGACATTGTTAAAGATACATCCGATATACACAATATACACGTGTATATCAGATGAATATGATCTCGGTTATGGGCTCGATTTTTGTATATATTTTTGGTAATGTTTGTTGTAATAGTTTAGGGTAAATATTACATTAATTAGTATTGTACATTTACCATAATTGTAGAAGTCTTGTACTACTATAATAGGGTTTTGGGATTAGAATAGGAATACGTTTTTTATTATGAAAAATTGTAACTTGTATATATACTCTTTCATTAATGAGAATAATCAAGGGATTATTTCTTTCATGGTATCAGAAGTCTAGGTATTTTATTCATCTCTCCACAATCCCGTCGACCTATCCCAATTTTCGTCGATTTGCCTTGACTTCCGAGCCTTCTTTCTCAGATTTCGTGCCCGACGGTACCTCCTTTCTTCCCAAATTTCTCTTCCCAATCCCTACATCACGTTTTGCGTTGCGATTATGGCTAAGAACACGTTTCAACCTACCCTTACTATTTCTAACATCAAGAATCACATCCCTATCATTCTTGAAATAGAAAACGTCCAATACGCGACGTGGGTCGAGCTGTTCAAAGTTCAGCACGCTCACATCAAGTTCTCCATAATGTTATCCCCGCGGCTCCCGTGGATACGGAGGTGCCAAAACCCGAGGATGATCCTAAGTTATGGACGACCATTGATGCTACCGTTCTTCAGTGGATTTACTCCACTATTTCTACTGACCTCTTGCAAACGATTATCGAACCGGACGCAACGGCGATGGCGGCATGGAATAAAATACGTGATATATTTCAAGATAATCAAAATTCACGTGTTGTTACCCTTGAGCAGGAATTCTCACACGTCAACATGGAAAATTTCTCCAACGTTTCGGCATATTGCAAAAGGTTGAAATAATAGGCGGACCAACTCTGCAACGTTGGCGCGCCCATTACAAATGATCGTTTGGTCCTCCAAATAGTTGCAGGCCTATCTGAGGCCTATAGTGGTGTTGGCACGCTTCTTCATCAGAGCAGTATTCTTCCGCAATTTTATCAGGCTCGTTCTATGCTTACACTCGAAGAAGCCAGCCTGGCCAAAAGGCGGCTACCGGTGCTAGTCCCGTAGTCATAATGACGTCCTCCACTAACTCTCTAATTTTTGTTGATAATTCGGGCCAACACCGTGCTCACAGCGGGCAAGAATACTCAGAAAAATAATGGCAAAAACCGAGGGAGAAAATACGGCAATTCCGGTAGTGGTGGCAGTGGCGGTGGCAAAAATATCGGTAGTGGGCCCCGTCCAGTCAGTAGTGGGCCACCGTCCCACTAGTCCCAGCCCTGGCCCCCCTGGCAGTGAGCCTAGGCCAGTGGGCAGTGGCCCAACAACCCATATGTTCCAGCTACTGTTCTAGTACCGACAAACTGGGCTGCCCAGCTTCAAGGCCCAACAGTTTTATCGGCCTAGTAGTGGATATCGCCCCAGTTATGGGCCCGGACAGAATGCAGGTATTCTTGGGCCTCGGCCTCCGCAGGACCACCATGCAGTAGGTCCCACACAAATCGACATTGAAGCCACAATGCACACACTTAGATTGAATCCTCCAGATTCGAATTGGTACATGTACATCGGAGCCACTACCCACATGACATCCGATCAAGGCACTCTCTCGTCTTATTCCAATTTGAGCAACCCTCGTGGCATAATTATTGGTAATGGTAATTCTATTCCGATTCGTGGTTATGGTCATAAAACTTTGTCTCCCCCCCCCCATCCACCCCCCATCTTGGAAAATAACCCTCATGCCCCTAAATTGATTAAAATTTTGGTGTATGTCCGTAAATTCACCACTGATAATTCCATTTTTGTTGAATTTGATCTGTTTGGATTTTCTATGAAGGATTTCAAGACGGGGAGTCCTCTCATGAGGTGTGATAGTAGGGGAGATCTTTATCCTATCACGCCAAGTTTCGGTCTCTCGAGTCAAGCTTTGCCATCAACTTTTCCAGCCCTCGCTCCTTCCTTGTGGCATGCTCGTCTAGGTCATCCGGAGTCGTCTATTTTATCTTCCTTAGATAAAAATAATTTTATTTCTTGTAAGGGTACGCGTAGTACTCCGAATTGTCATTCTTGTTCTTTAGGAAAAAATGTTAGGTTGCCGTTTGTCGACTCTAATTCTCATACTTTAATGTCATTTGATATTATTCATAGCGATTTATGGACATCTCATGTTCTCAGTTCTTTGGGTCATCGTTATTATGTTCTCTTTTTGGATAATTATTCTAACTTTTTATGGACTTTTCCAATAGCGAAAAAATCTCAAGTTTTTTCCACTTTCCTAAAATTTCGAGCATTCATTAAACCCCAATTTGAACAGGAAATAAAAAATATTCAATGTGATAATGACAAAGAATATGATAATGGGATGTTTCGGGATTTTTGTGCTAATAATAGAATAAATTTTCATTTTTCTTGTCCTCATACATCTTCACAAAATGGGAAAGCCGAACGCAAAATTCGTACCATAAATAACAATGTCCGAACTTTATTGCTTCATGCTTCCGTATCGTTTTGGCATCATACTCTACACATGACTACCTATCTCTTTAACATTCTTCCTATCAAAAGTTTGACATATTCGTCCCCTCTTCAAATTTTATATAATAAGACTCATTCGTATTCACATCTTAGGGTCTTTGGGTGCTTATGTTATATGTTGCTTCCGTCCACCACAATTAACAAACTTCAGATCCGGTCTACCCTTGTGTATTTTTGGGTTATCCGTCAAATCATCGTGGTTACAAATATTTTGATTTATCCTCTAGTAAAATCATCATTAGTCGCCATATCATTTTTTATGAATCCCAATTTCCATTTAATAAGGTAAGTAGTCCTGTGTCTAGTTCGTATAATTTTTTGGATGATGGTATATCCCCGTATATTATTCACCATTTTTCGGACGTGTCCGCACCCCAAAGCCGCCCAGCAGGCCCACTGCCTACTGGCCCCACTGTTATATCCCCATAAATTGTTCACCGTCTAGTAACTGGGCTAGTTTTGATCATTGGGCGATTACCAATAATCTGAGCCCATTCGGTCTCGGTTCCAGCCGATCACCGTTTTGGGCGGTGACGCTTTGGCGGCGATCCGTCACATGTCCCGATATTTCCCAAAATTTGCCCAATTCTTCCCCGAGTCATAGACCAGTCACTCGTAGTCAACGGGGTATTTTTAAACCAAAAAGACATTTTAATTTAAATTCTAATATTCTTAAATCACCCCTACCTCGTAATCATCTGTCTGCTTTAAATGACCCGAATTGGAAAATTCCTACGACTTACGAATATAATGCTCTTATTGATAATAAGACGTGGGAGTTGGTGTGCCGTCCATCTGGTGTTAATATTATTCGGTCTATGTAGATTTTTGCTCATAAGGACAATTCTGACGGTTCTTTTGCGATGCATAAGACTCGTCTTGTAGGTGATGGTAAGACTCAGTATGTAGGTGTCGATTGTGGTGAGACATTTAGTCCGGTGGTCAAATCGGCTACCATTCGCATTGTGCTCATCTTGGCTCTTTCAAAAGCATGGCTCATTCATCAGTTAAATTTGAAGAATGTTTTTTTACATGGTGATCTCAAGGAGACATTCTATATTCATCAGCCCTTGGGGTTTGGGGATCCCAAATATCCTCATAATGTCTGTTTGTTGAAGAAGTCCTTGTATGGACTTAAGCAGTCTCCACGGGATTGGTATAAGCGGTTGGCAGACTATGTTTCGACTATTGGGTTCTCTCACAGCAGGTCTGATAATTCATTGTTCATATATCGTTGTGGTTCTTCCTTGGCTTATATACTTTTATATGTGGATGATATTATCTTGACTGTCTCTTCTGATGCACTACGCTAGACTATCATGACAATTCTCAGTTCTGAGTTTGCTATGAAACACTTGGGGCCCTTGAGTTATTTTTTTGGAGATTATTGTCACTCGTCATGCATGTGGGTTGTTCTTATCCCAGATGAAGTATGCCGCCGATATCATTGAGAGGTCTGAAATGTCATCTTGTAAGTCCACTTCCACTCTGGTTGATACTAAACCTAAGTTAGGTGCTGCAGCTGGCTCACCTTATGAGGATCTGGCCCGCTATCGCAGTCTTGCAGTGGCCCTTCAGTATCTTACATTCACGATACTTGATATTACGTATGTCATATAACATGTGTGTTTGTTTATGCATGATCCAGGGTTGAGCACATGAATGCGCTCAAACACATTATTCGGTACATTCATGGGACACTTGACTATGGCTTACATTTATATCTTTTGTCGACGTCTACACTTGTATCGTATACAGATGCTGATTGGGGTGGCTGTCTAGACACCAGCCGTTCTACCTCTGGCTATTGTATGTGTTCTTGGTAATAACTTGGTCTTCTGATCTGCAAAGCGTCAGTCGACTTTATCACGTTCTAGTGCAGAGGCCGAGTATCGAAGGGTAGCCAATGTGGTCTCTGAATCATGTTGGTTACGTAATCTTCTTTTAGAGCTTCATTGTCCTATTTAGAAAGCTACCTTGGTTTATTGCGATAATGTTAGTACTATCTACCTTTCTGGTAATCCGGTTCAGCACCAGCGCACTAAACATATCTAGATGGACATTCACTTTGTTCGCGAAAAGGTAGCTCGTGGACAAGTACGCGTCTGCTATGTCCCTTCCAGATATCAAATTGCAGACATCTTTACAAAGGGTCTTCCCTCGGTCTTTTTTGAAGATTTTAGGGACAATCTCAGCGTACGAAGACCGCCGCTATAACTGCGGGTGTGTGTTAAAGATACATAAGATATACACGTGTATATCAGATGAATATGGTCTCGGTTATGGGCTCGGTTTTTGTATATATTTTTGGTAATGTTTGTTGTAATAGTTTAGGGTAAATATTATATTAATTAGTATTATACACTTATCATAATTGTAGGAGTCTTGTACTATTAGAATAAGATTTTGGGATTAGAATAGAAATAGGTTTTCTATTATGGAAAATTGTAGCTTGTATATATATACTCTTTCATTAATGAGAATAATAAAAAAATTATTTCTTTCAGACACATTTTTATATATAAAAATAATTTAACTTTATGAGATAATTTACAGCGACACAAATATTTTAAGATTTATTTTGAATCATATATTTTAATTTTTCTTTTATTTCTTAAACTTTGTATTAAATCAAAATTATGACAATTTTTTTCCGCCTTTGCGGGCCTTGTTCATTTCAATTTCCTATAACTCACAATCGCCCCACCCCGCAACTTCATTCTTTTTATTACTCTACATATTACTACGTATCCATCACTTTCTTTCTGTGTTTCATTCTTTTCTCTTTTCCCTTTTTTTATAGGAAAACCAGCATTCCCCATAGCACAATCAAGAACTGAGCCATGAAAGAGAGAGGAAAAGCTGCTGCTATTATGGAAACTGATAACTTCTCGTCAGATTTCAACTACTCCATTTCATCAGATATGCTATGTAAGAAACACCCTTCTTCATCTTCCATTGGTATATGTTCTTATTGCCTTAAAGAAAAACTAGTCAACTTAATTTGCTCAGAATGTGGTGAACAACGACTCTCTTCTTGTTCTTGTTCTGATTCGTCTTCGTCTAATCGAAAATCATGCACTACTGATATCGGTAGTGTTGGTAGGATTTCTTTTCTGTTGGAAAATGATAAAACTGATCAAAAGAAACAAAGCAAAAGGGAAACAAGAGAACAAGTCATAGTGTTGAGGAGAAGTAGTAGTAGTTGTGTAGAGATCAAGAAAAGTAGCAATGGGTTTTGGAAAATTAAGAGACTTTTTAGTAAGAAAAAGAAAAAAGGCGTTGAGAATGGTAATGAGTTGGATGATAATAATAGTGATATATGGGTGAATAATGCTATGGTTGTGTCGAGATCAAGATCCGTGTGCAGTTTTAGAGGAGGTGGATTTAATGATACTGATGAGGGCAGTGACTACAGATTTTCGAGCGCTAAGATATCTGATGTTACTGGTGGAATATTAATGGATTCTGATGATCAACCAAGAAAAAGCGGATTTAAGAGCATATTCCCCGTTAAGGAAAGTGATTTTACTTCAATGGATGATTCGGCTTTTATTGATTTAAAATTGGATTTATCATCATCGTCAGAGTCGAAATCAGATTTTCCTACTATTTCTATGAGGCTCAGCAATGCGTCTGATAATGGGCGGGCCGGGCTGGATTTGAGCGGGTTGAGAACGGGCCCTGCACCATTTGGACACAGTGGTTCTTGTAGGATGAGGCTCAGCAATAATGGGCGAACTGTGTTGGATTTGGGCGGGCTGAGAACGGGCCCTGCAACATTTGGACATAGTGGTTCTTGTAGAGTGAATGAATATGATAGGGGGATAAAAAGGAGTGGTAGCAAAGGGAACAAAGTGTGGAAATGGATTTCCAGACAAAGTACTTCTGGGAGGAAGAGTACAAGTAGCAACAGAGATGAAAATGACATGTTCAAGTCTTGATTTTTGTTGAATTATGAAAGATTTGTAATGATCTCTTTGTTTTTTGTTGATATATGATATTGATATCTCCTTGAGTTGTTTAGGAGTCACTTTGAACAGTAAATATATATAGAGTTCTTTGAATTACTTTACTTTCTGAGTTTCTTCTCTTCTGTACCTTTTTTTCTCAACACAATGTGGTAGTGGATTAAAAAACAAAAGAAGCAAAATAAATGGATCTTTTTATTATTATACATGGAATACTTTTCTTGGGGGTGGGTTTATTCCTCTTTTTTTATCAGCTTGGTTATACATCTATTTAGTGGTGGATCGACCCATGTCTAAGTCCAATTATACATAACAACAACATATCTAGTGCTACGTCTAATTATGTGGGTGAAAAGTCCCACAACATCTAGCTCGGATGTATGAGGAAAATCCCCCTTTGACTATATTTGTGTGAAGAATTGACACAGAGAGAAAGAGTTGGAGCTACTAATTCAACTATTTCTAAATTTTATAGCAACGCATAAATTATTTTCGTCAATTTGTTTAGTAATGTAAATTTGTTAAGCTGACCAAAATTATTCAATTTTGATAAATTTAGAATAGCTATCAATCACTTTGATATCTTTATTATGACTACCCTCATTTATAACCTCAATGCAAGTGAGTTCAGGCTATCCTATTGTCGCTCTAATTACTCAACAAAGAGAATGATATGAGACACAGTTTACGAATCAATTCCTTCTGTGTTTGTCATGAATGTTGTTATGACAGACATAGTAGAAACTACTTTTACAAGAAAAAATTGGAATATGAGTAGTAACGGTAACTTAGCTAAGATACAAACACTAACAATGCTCCTCCGTTGGTCCAGCACGACCAACTTTTGTTATGATGCACTAATATGGATTTATATCCACAAGGCATAAACAAATTTGGGTCCATGAGAAATGAGATGTTATAAACATATATACGCTCTATCTAAAATTTGATCACTATAATGTGCTTGATTTCTTAATTTCCATGAAGAATTTGATCAATATCCTCTCCTTTTCCCTATATTGTTTGACATAAAAGAATTAAAAGAAGTGTTAATGGCAAAAAAGTTCTAATTGAGCTTGGTCTTCAAATATCTTGTCAATATTTAGGGGTGTTTATGATTCGGTTTAACTCGGTTTATGGTTAAAACTAAATCAAACCAATTAATTCAGTTTTTTAATATTAAAATCAACCAAATCATTAAAGTATAAATTCTATCGGTTTTGGTAATGTCGGGTTTGTTCGGTTTTTGCGGGTTTAAGAATTTATTGTAATTTACAACATACCCAGTGAAATCCCACAACATGGGTATGAGGAGGGTAGAGTATATGCAGACCTTACCTCTACCTTGGTAGATAGAGCGGATGTTTTCGAGAGACCATCGGCTCAAGACAGAGCACAAGCAAAGCAACAACAAAAGCAAAGCAAGAGAAATGGTCAGATCTGGTCAGAAAAAAATTAAAGCAGTATGAAAATGCTGGTATCAAAAGCGAATAAGTCATGATAGCGCATTTCGAAAAGGTAAGCAGTAACTAGCGTATGTAAATAAGTTAATTTATTATTATTATAATAATAATAATAATAATAATAATAATAATAATAATAATAATAATACAAGTGATGTATAAATAATGAAAATGAAATATAACAACTATCTCGACGAGTACTTATCTTTAATTCAATCTGATTCTTACCAAGTGAGATATTATTATGTGCTTAATAAGCATTTAACATTATGATGTTTTAGTTTGTTTTTCCTTGTTTATTCTTTTGAGAACATAACAACTTTAAAATTACTCCAAGTCGAAGACTTTCTCACTAAATGTCATTTTAATAATATACTTGTTCAACTATTAAACATATATTCAGATTTTTAAATTATTTATCGAAGTGACATATTATGTAATAATTGGTCTCTAATCTCGATTTTGAAATAGCATTAGGATAAAACTAAGGGTGTCCAACGGGGCGAGGCGGGGCGGGTCCCGGCGGGATGAGGGAGGGTTGGGACTCAGGTTCAGGCGGGCCAGGCGAGACGGAAAGAGGTCACGTCCCACATCCCGTCGGAACGGGGTCGGGATCGGAATTTTTTTCCCACTTAATTTAAAAAAATAATATATACAAACACGTCAATAATTGAACAAGATAGTGTAATAAAAACAACCAAATGCTGTTTTTGTGCATTTTATATTATTTAATAGAAATATAATTTTTTTTGTAATACAATTTTAAAATTGCAACTTTGTGGTGTTGTTCAAAAGTTGCAAATCACATAGTAAAATTGCAGTTAAAAAATTTACATATTCAACCATACTTTTTTGAATTTCCTCACAATGTCTTGAGGATCTTCTGTTGGAATTGGATTTTGTTTGTCAAAATCTTCAACGTCGCTTCCTGCTCCCTCAGACAAGATTTCGTTGTAGTTGTAGTCTTCTTCTTCGTTGGTCTCCGGTTGACCGCACCTTCTACGCTTCACACGAATCTATTCTCTGAATAGAATTGCAATCTCCAATGCATCTCCCGCAAATGAATGTCTGTGCTCTCCTATTTGAAATCTTCCCGCAGAAAAAGCGCTTTCAGACGCTGTTGATGACGCTTGAATGTTCAACACAACACTTCCTCCTCCGCCCGTTCCGCCTCCCAAATTTTCTAACACCACCATTTCTCCTCCACGACAAGAGTGGCATTTCACATGCCATGGGACTTCTACTGTAAGGATAGTAGTGAAGGCGAAGAAAGTGCAGTGCATCAACGCGCTCTCAAATTTCAACGCCTGTCCACCATTAAACAACAGTCGTTTCTCCACAACTATGTTCCTCAGATCTGAGTGTTTTTAGTGTATTTGTGTGATTGAAATTCATGAATTATTTTCCTTCTTGTATCTCAGATTTGAGTGTATTCGTCATTTTTGTGAGTGTAAATATGAGTCATATGTATTGACTGATTGTATTTTAGGGGCAAACTAGATGTATTTGTCTATGTGTTATTTGAATAATATATATACATATGTTTGTGTACAAGTTTTTGAGTAAATACAATATATTTTGTTGAAATACATTCAAATACAGTTGAATACATTCAGCTTTGCGACGTGGTGACGACCTTGCTGATTGGAGCTCGAATACATTCAAATACAGTTAAAGCAAAATAATATATCAATAAATACAGTAAAATACACAGCTCCGATCAGAAAATACAATCATTTAAAGAATTTCTGAGTGCAAATACAGTTGAATACATCCAAAATGATTATTCTTCATCAATTAAAAGGATTTTTGAGTATTAAATACATTTAAATACAATTGAACACATTCATCTTTTGATTATGGAAGATGAAATCGAAAATGCGTGATATGTGGGAGTGATTCTGTTTCCATTTTTAAATATATTTCATCCACGTTAGGGCACTAAAATCTCGCCCAAAAATACAGGATACACAAAATACATGTATTTAAATACATCAAAATACACTCGCAAATAAGCTAAAAAAAAACTACGAATGGTAATTTTGAAAAAATTAGCTATAATTAGTTAGAATCCTTCAAAATATGATGCTTTCTGTAAGTTTCCCTTTTTCCTTAACTATTCAGTGTGTTTGGACCCAGAATGCGAATCCAGAATTTCTATAATATGAGTTCACTATTAAAGAAAGGAGAAAAAAAATTAAGTGAGAATTGATTCTTGTTCCTCTTGATAAATAATTAAGATTTGAACCAGTTTTTTTTATAGAATGGGTGTCATCAGGTAATATTAGATCAATTCTAGAAAATATATACATAAAATATCTAATTTTGTGGAAAGACTATGAATTCACGCGCCCCAAAATTTACACATAAATTTGCCCCTGCTTGGACCCTTCTCAATTATTGCCATAGCAACTCCTCTTACCTGTTAAATAATGTTTGAAGCAATGGAGGTTATACATGGTCAATTCTTAGGGAAGTAGATGAGGAAAGAAAGATGAAAAATTTCTCTTGATCCAAATATTTAAACTTTGTTATGAAGAAAAAAACTTTATTAATATGTAGATAGCAATCGCGTTAATACTTACAGAACACTGTTTAATTTTAAGTATGTCAAAGAAAATAAGCTGAATTACGTGTGTGTATATTTTAAGAGGAAAAAAATGAAGATGAGAATCGAAGTAATTTTGTCATTCATTTCTTGAATGTTTTGGAATACTGTTATACTAGATTGTTCATGTTTGGTCTTCCATATGATGGTAAATTAGGATTGTCTTGCCAAAAAAGACATGTTTGGGATAGGATGTGATTATGTGAACAGGTCTTTGGATTTGGGCTTCTTTCCTCTCGTAAATTGACCACTATAAAATTTTACCTAAATATTATATTTAGCAATTAAAAACCAAAAAAAAAAAAAATGGCAGCAAATGACCAACCTCTATTTACGCCAAATCGAACGAAAAAATTTGGAAAAAAATCCATTACTATTTACTACCATCATCTCACTTAAAGTTCACCTCTGAAATCATCAAATTTCACCACCACATCCACAAAAATCCTCTCAATTTGTAAGTGGCAAAATTTCATAAAAATTCCAACTGTGAAATCATAATTGAACTCATAGCTGAAATTTTAGAAATCTTTTTTGAGATGGTATGGTTGGGATTCATCAGAAACACCTACATAAATCTACATACAAACTTTGAGGAAGATCAAGAGTGATTCAGACTAGTTTAGACTTTAGAGTAAAAAATCATAGTTGAAATCGACCTAGGAACACTCAGTGACTATATATCGGATATGTATATCTTGTATATCAGTGTATATCAGATATACAAAATTTACGTGATATACAAGAGATACACTAAATACATATATACATAGGGTATAATTGATATATAAGGAATATACATGGGTATACAAGGAAGATGAGTCGTCTTCAACCTCAATTTTCAATCGCTTCCAAACACCTCTAAAATTGATATTTAAGTTTCTTAAAATCTCCTTAACAAAATCCGATATCACCCAATCAAAACAAATTACAATTTCATGAGATCAAGATACTTCAGACCAAACTTTAATGGTCTTTACCTAATAAGAAGAAATGATTTTGTGTCACTATTGGGTGGTCTTTCGTCATTAGAACAAATGAACGGTGGTGTAATATTTGTGACTTTGGGAATAAATTATTGGAACCTTCGATGCGGCTTCAAATATGCTTTTATTTCTCCTGTTGCTTCTCTTTACAAACATTGGTGACATAACATTTTAAAATATGGCTGATCAATATTATTTTTGTTTTTAGGAGCATTTTAAGAGATCTGGAGGTACTAATATGCTATAAAGATGATGAGAAATTAATAGCGGCTATAGGCTGCCAATTATTTTACTTAAAAGAATATCGGTCACTGAATGCCAATAAAAAAATGGGTTATTTTATGTCATTTAATGAGCATAGTTGACATACAATTAGTATTCCGTCCATGATGTGATATACATTTTTATGATGTTTCAAAAAAAAATATCATGCTTTTTTAATTAAAAATAATTTAATTTTAAGCTTCTCATTACCCTTAATGAGATAATTTATGGTTACATAAATATGTATTACTCCCTCAGTCCCAATTTGTTTGAAGGTTGACTAGTTTTGGGAGTCACACGGTTTTTTCTTTGATTTAATTTTGAACATTGATTTTTCGAGTATTTTATAATAAAATTTACATATTTGAAAATTATATAAAAAGTACGATAAATCTGCATAATTAATAATTCATAATATATAAAAAGAGTTGGAGAAAATCGTTGTCAAAGAAAGAGTCGTCTGACTCCCTAAACTGATCAACCTTTAAATAAATTGAGACGAAAAGAATACTTATTTTGGATCATAAATTTAAAAAATATTTATTAAACTTTGTATGTAATTAAATATGCGCCCCACAAACTGGGACAAAGGAAGTAAGGAAAGTGTTAGCTCAAATGTTTATCCCACTTTAATTCCTTGACCCCAAAGAGCAAGGGATTTCTCCTATGTTGTTTTATATTTTATTTGCTACAAGCCGAAGGCAATTTTCATTTTTCTTTTGCATTGATATTGAATTTGGTTATTTGCCCGATTACTTAATACTATTTGGCATATTACATAAATATGTAGGAAGAACTAACTTTAACATATACTCACATGTATATTAATGTGCCAAATAAATCAGAATAACATCAGATCTTATTTTCAGATTGAGTGAAGAAAATATAAAGTTTGTTCTCTTCCTTTATAAAAATTTTAAATTTTTTTGTTCTCTTACTCTATGAACTTTTGTAATGAATACATTTCCATAAATAAGTGACAACTTTTCTGTACTTTGTGATGTAATCTAACTATTAAGATTTTTTTCTATTATAAATGTTCTTCTTAACATATCCCTTCTTGTTTCTTATTCTTCTTACTTATAAAGTCAATGACAATTAAAGAACAAAAGGATATTCTTTACTTGCTAAGGTACATACTTCTTACTTTGATCTCTCTATAATATGGGGTATCTTGGTTATCATTGAAAATAATAGATAAAAAAATGGGTAAATTATACTAATTATCCATACAATATGATCATATTGCAAATATACTTTTGTATTTTAAAATAAAAAACTTACACCCCTAATATGAGAATCATACACAAATATAATGATATTATCATTATTTAACTAAGTCAATTAACATAATCTAAACTAGAACGATAAATAATCAAACTAAAATAAAAACGAAAAATTCTTATATAATAAAATATTACAATTTTAAAAAGTGCTAATAGCTAGTATATTTTTAAAACGGATGCAAGTTATTAATAATAACTGGTAGTACGTCTTATTAAGTCTTTAGTGGTAATTTTAATGAAGAAAATTTTTAAAGATGCATATTTCATAAATATTTATTCTCGTTTTTAATCAAATGTGTAAATAAATTTTGCAACAGTAATGTTTATCCTAAATTTCATACAATTAAATAAATATAAACTCTTTAGTAGAAAGTTTATTTCGTTATGGATTATAACTAGTCACTTAGCACATTTGTAATCCAAATTAAGTTTGGAGACTTTGTACAAGTTTGTATAATCATTTTGGACTAGTTGGAATAGTTTGCGAAAAGGACCCGAGAGGCTCGGGTGACTTTTGGCATCCCTCAAAAGAAGATAGAAAATTTCATCTTGTACTTTGGTGCGTGCGCCACACCCATGGCCATCGCACAAGGCCAATGTGTGATTGCAGGTATGCCAGATGGTCATAGCGCGAGAGTGAAATTTCAAAATACTATAAATACCGTATTTCAAATCTATTTTTTTTTTCATTTGGGGTAAAATGAGCTCATGGTTAGAAATTCAAGTGTGAGATTTCTACTTTAACCTATTGAGATAATGATTCTACTAGATCTTTTGATTTGATACTAGATTTTAATTGAATTCCAACCATAGGATCACAAGTTTAAGAAGGGGAATTAGAGAAATTTGACCTAACTTCCTAAATATGTAACTTGATGATTTGATCAAGTAAATGGACTCCATTTGAGATTTTAGGTATAGATTTGAATACATGAGCCTATGATAATTTGATTTTCTAATTTGTTTGGGGATTCGACTAGTTTAACCGAGGGTTTACTTTACTTGTTTGATATTAGAGAAAAGATTTACCTAACTTAATTTGAACGCGTTATTCGTTATTTTGTATAAAATGAGGTTATTAGAGGTCGTTTTGGTGGATTTGGACGTTTCAAGAGAAGTAAGGCTTACCTTTTAAGGGGAAATGAAATTTTAAACCTTTCGAATGCTTACTTCTCCAAAACTTTGATTTAGAACTTGCATAATTCTTTCAAATATCTATATGCCGAGGAGCGAGCGTGTACTAAAACACTTATACTGATTTCTTAGTTTATATATATTGAGGTATTGTTCTTTTATATTTGAGTTATACAACATGTTCTATAGCTTTCATGATAAATTGAGCATGACATACTAATTTGTATTAATTAAGGAGCATGTTGTGATATCTGTCATTTATATACGAATTGAGAATCATAAAATGACATATTTATCAATGATATTGCTAGACTACATTATTTTGTCTTATGTGCTTTAGATTATGAATTAAGATGGTGCAAGCATTGTCAGTTGTGGATGGTACATTTCTACGCATAGACCAGTTACCACCATAATGGATGGACTAATGACACGCACTGTTAGTTGGGCATCCTATCATATATTATTGTTATGGATGGTCTATCTAAACACAGTTCAAACACAAGTGGTTCCCTATGGGCTGACTATTTCTATGCATAGGTGATCCTATGAGATTCAGTTGTTGCGATGTTAAATGTGTATTTGTGTTACATAACTTATACATATTTTACAATTATAACATGTGTTATACCTTGTTCACAACATTTATATACTTTTCAGAGGCTTTCCCATGAGCTATGATAGGAGAAGTGATGTGTCAGTGAAATTACGATACTTTCTATATCGTTTGCATAGGCTTTTAATATCTTTTAAACACATTTTATGTTATTTGTTATGTTATTTAGTGATTTATTGGAATTTGGAGTCTAAGTGTCAAAAACAACAAAAGTGTCGGATTTCATTTGTTGGGGATTTTGCGAGCATACGTAAACCTTAAATTTGATACGTGAGTCGCAGAAGAAGGAAAACCAACTGTAAAAGATTTCAAAAACCTAAAGAAATGAAAGTCTAGTCTGCGAGCCAATTTGTGATCCGTAGAAATTAATTTGCGGCTCAAACCAAGTTTACGAAGAAAGAGCAAGAAAAGTAAAGATTCAGTCTTTAAAGCCCAGAAATTGACTTGCGAAATACTCCGGGTCCATTTCTCAGTCTTAGAATCGTAAGATGATTTTATGGATAGCAGACGTTTGCGGTCCATTGTGTGATCGTAGAAAGACTTACGAGGCATTTTATCAGTTTCTTGTACATACTTTAGACATTATAAATAAATTCTCTAAGGTTTTGTGGGTCATTATTGTTCAAATTACCCCCTCCCCCAATTGAATATTTTTCTTTTGAGTTGACGAAACTTTAAAGACTAAGATCCCATTTCTTTTTGTCGTCATTTCTTCATTGCATTGTAAGAGTCAATGTCTCCCATTAATTTGTGTTTTTTCTTTATCTTTAATGTCTAGCTAAATATTTTAGTTAGGGTTGTGAGACCTTTTTGTTGGTTATGAGAATGGGTATGGGAACTAAATTTTTTATTCAATGAAATTGGTATTTTCCATTTACTCTTCACGCTTTATCATTTATTTGATGGTTGCAAACATATAATATTGTTTTGCCTTTAATTTTTCTTGAGAAACAAAGTTTAGGTCTGAAATGAGTAATTACTAAGCTCCATATAATAAATCTAACCTAGAGATAGAAAGAGTTTAACTTGAAATACATATTGATTGCTCGGATTCGCACACTTTAGCTTCGAGAGAATCTAAGAATAATATATATTGAATGAGTCGAGAGACATTGTGAAAATATACAAGGTATACATGTTATACACATACCTTGTGTATATCACGGAATCCCATAGCAAGTGAGAAATCGTGGTATACACAGGCGTGTATATCCTTTTTATGGTAACATATTGTTACGCCCGTTTTTAACTCGCGGGTCAAAGCGGAGTGCAAGGTGTTTGGTGATTCCTGGGTTAGATTAAAGAGTCGCCACCTAATTATCTTATGGTGAATTAGGACACCTAAATATTAACTAATGTTGTAATGTAACTCCGATTTTATAGTCTGCGAAACTAATGAGATTCTAGATAAGGGTTCTTTATTATCCTAAAGGGAAGGGGTTAAGCATCCTTTAAGATCCGCTAACTTGCGGTTATCCGATCAAACTCAAGTTAATTATTTGCTAAGAAAAATGCATGTTTAAAAGTATATAAAGTTAAAAAGATATTTGCAAAATATTTAGTAAAGGATGCATTTTGTATAAGTATGCATTTGTATGATATTAAAGAAAAATACATGTAAAGTTGAAAAAATATGCATTTGTAACAATTAATATGAAGGAGAAAAATGAATTATTTATAATGCCAAAGAAGCAATTTTTTTTGAAAATCATTGAGTTGCAAATTAAGAAAAAGATAAAACTTATTTGTATGATAAAAAAAAAGTGAATAGAAGATGATTCAGAGTTGTTTTTTTTTGAAAATTTTGAATATGCATGACGAGCCTAAAAATAAATAAACTAGCGAAGGATTTCTAAGTGTGAGTTAACCGAACCTACAAGTAAATAAGCTAGCGATGGGTTTCCAGTCTTAACCTACCCTGTGAATTAATTCTAAGTCTACCTATTCTAAGCATTTCAATAATTACATAAGTGCAATAAATAATATTACAATACAGAGCGAGATAGAACTGAATTAAAGAAAGTAAAAAACAACAAAATAAATAATCTCCGAGGAGTATCTGCCTTCGTTGACTTTGTTCCTTGCAAGCTGTCAAGAACAAACGGTTAGAAACAGTTAAATATAAATAACTTTGAATTCGTATCCAAAACAGTGAATGTTTTGATCACGGAGGGCTCAGACTTAAATTTTGAAAAGATCATTTCGATCACGTCGTGGCTGCGAATATATGACTCGTTGGTCATTTTAGTTGCCTTGCCTACTGAACATGTTGGTCTCTCGAGTGAAAAAGATTTAAGTTTCATCCCTGCCAAAAGTTTATTTCCATCTTTGCAACTGTGGAGGCCTAAAAAATCGACGGATATTTTTTCATCGGCCAATGTAGTATCATGTTCAAATTAGCAGAATAACATCAAAGCAGTAAAACCAAAAACTGAGAAATGATGTCCGAAGGGAAGCGACCTCGAATTCAATTTCATTGGCCTAAATGCAGTATTTATTCAAAGCAGTAAAGCAGTAAAGCAGTAAAACCAAAAATCGAGAAATGATGTCCGAAGGGACGCGGCTTCGAATTCAATTTCATTGGCCTAAGTGTAGTATTATGTTCAAGTCAGTAGACTTTTTCAGAAATATTGCAGTTGTCCGAAGCAGTCTTAAAGCGGCTGTTTTCAACCAAGAAAACAGCAGTAATTGGGTTAAAAAAATACCGCATCAGTGGGCTTGAAAACACAGAAGCAGTGGGATGTCCAAAACAGTCTTAAAGCAGCTGCTCTCAGCCAAGAAAACAACATCAATTTGGGCTAAAATACAGCAGTGATAAACATCAAATATGCTCAAAAGTGCAGCAATAATTTGACCAGAATGTTGTAATAATTGGCTCAAAAGTGGCAACAATTAAACCCTTTTAAAAGCTTCAGAAGCAGCAATTGTTTTGCCCCCCCCCCCCCCAGAAAGGGGCACCAAAGAGCAGCAACAATTGGTTCAAGATGCAGCAGCCATCTGCCTCAGAATGCAGCAATTTAAATCCTAAAAATGCAATAACCAGCAGACCAAAAGATAGCGATAGCAAGCCAAACGTAGCAACAGTTTTGAAGTCTCAAGTTGCTACAACAATTGGCCTTGCAGATGCAGGGATGATCTCAAAATGCCAACAGTCATCTGCTTTGCAGTGTACCAACAACAAGTAGCAACAGTCCAATATAACAGACAAGTATATCCAGCGAGCCTAACAACCAAGCACAACAGTAGATACAACAAGCTCGTTGAAGCATCACAAAGTTATTTGATATTTGAAACTCCTCGGAGTTATGCAAAGAAATGAGGGGTGAAGAATGAGTATTCAAAATTACTTATATTTTAACAAAATAATAAACTAACAGAACACTTGGTAGTTATCAGGGAGCAAAGATATCAACCAACTCAGTACTTGAAAAGGAAATGAATTTAGAGATTGACAATCAAGCTAAACCACGAAGTTGAAAGACAAGAAATCAAAGGGGCTACCACCATCCATATTCCGATGCCGCAACAAGATCAAAAAGGTTTCTAGAACCTCAGGCATGTCAGGATATTAGAAGAGGCTAAGCCCAAACCCAAATCATGCCTTGGCTTTCAGCCGACAAAGCAATACAATGGGAGAGTTCAGACAAGGCAACTATGAAAGAAAACATTCGGCAGTAAATATAAAATGCAGACATGTCCAATAATGTAACACGCCACAAACTAGTTCAAATACGCATAAAATGTTAATACAGATATCATTCAACAACTTAGCAAACATGGCATAATATAAGATAACTTAAAAGATGATAATATGGATGCATTTTAACACTTAGGCAAAACAAATGTGTAGTTAGCTTGACAAACATGCCCTTACAGTCTCCAACATCAAGAACAACATCTCTATCGTTCTAGAGATGAAAAACGTCCAATACGCGACGTGGGAAGAACTATTTAAAGTTCACGCACGGTCTCATCTAGTCCTCCATCACATTTTCCCCTCGGCAACAGGCAAAGAGAATGTGCCTACCACCGATGATGAAATAGAGTTTTGGGCAACTCTTGATGCTACGGTACTCCAATGGATTTATTTCACTATCTCTACAGACCTCTTGCAGACTATTATTGAACCTGACGCCACGGTAATGGACACTTGGAATAGGTTGCGTGATATATTCCAGGATAATAAAAATTCCCGTGTTGTGACATTTGAGCAGGAATTCTCCCACATCAACATGGAGGATTTTCCAAATGTCTCTTCCTATTGTAAGAGGCTCAAGTAGTTGGCGGATTAACTCAAAAATGTTGGCGCGTCCGTCACGAATGATCGTCTTGTTCAACAGATGGTTGCAGGCCTCTCCGAGACTTATAATGGCGTTGGGACGCTTCTTCGTCAAAGTAATTCTCTCCCGTCATTCTACCAAACAAGTTCCATGTTCACCTTAGAAGAAACCGGCTTGGCTAAAAAGGAAGCAACCGGAGCCAATTTTGCCATGATGGTGGCCACGTTCGATGACCCTCACTCATTCTCAGATAATTCTAGCCAAAACAGTAACAACAGTGGCGACAAAAAGGGCCAAAATTAGAAACATTATAGCAAGAACCGCGACCGTGGCAGTGGCTGTGGCGGTGGTGACGGAGGATGTGGCAGTGGCTGCAGTGGCGAGGGACGTGGTGGTAGTGGACACCGGCTGGGCCGCAACACCACTGGTCACACATTAGGCCACTACCCACTGGGCCAACAGCACTGTGCACTAGCCCACGCCACATGTTCTGATTTTTTTAGCCAATTGGGTCAGGCCCAATTACCCTAGTAGCCTCAGGCGACCAAGCAGTCACGATTGGGCCATGACAGCAGGCCTTCGCAGCTGCGGGCCAAGCCCCAGTTTCGACCCCCACGGATATCGAGGAAGTGATGCATACACTTGGATTAAATCCTCTCGATGCAAATTGGTACATGGACACCGGGGCCACTTCTCATATGATGTCCGCGCCAGGTAATCTCTTGTCTTATTTCAATTTGAGTAAAAATCGTGGCATAATTATTGGTGATGGTAATTCAATTCCAATTCAGGGTTATGGTCACACCCATTTATCTCCCCCGAACCTACCTTTAGCCTTGAAAATTGTCCTTCATGCTCTTCACTTAATTAAAAATTTGATGTATGTTCGCAAATTTACAACTGATAATTGGGTTTATGATGACTTTGACCTTTTGGATTTTTTGTGAAGGATTTCACGACGGGGATGCCTCTAATGAGATGTAATAGTCGGGGAGAGCTTTATCCAATCACCACCACCACTACTTCCACTACACAAGCCACACCGTCAACGTTTGCCGCTCTAGCACCTTCCTTGTGGCATGCGTGTTTGGGTCATCCGGGGGTGCATATTCTTTCATCTCTTAAAAATAATAATTTTATTGAATGTAATAGTATGTGTAGTAATAATATTTGTCCTTCTTGTCCGCTTGGAAAATATGTTAAATTACCGTTTGTAGCCTCACAATCTTGTACTTTGTTGCCATTTATATTATTCATAGTGATTTGTGGACATCTCCCGTTTTGAGCTCTTTGGGCCACCATTATTATGTGTTATTTTTGGATAATTATTCTAATTTTTTGTAGACCTTTCCTTTATCTAAAAAGTCTCAAATTTTTTTCACATTCCTAACGTTTAGAGCATTCATCTGTACCCAATTTAAACAGAAAATTTAAAAAATTCAATGTGATAATGGAAGAAAATTTGATAATTGACCATTTTGGAAATTTTGTAACACTAATGGCATATCTTTTCAGTTTTCTTGTCCTCATACGTCCTCACAAAATAGAAAAGCCTAAAGAAAAATTCGTACCATTAATAATATTGTTCACACTTTACTAACCCGTGCTTCATTACCACCTTATTTTGGCATCATACATTATAAATGGCTACTTACCTCCTTAACATACTCCCCAGCAAAGGATTAGCATCTCAATCCCCACTAAAAATTCTTTATCATAAAAATCCCTCATATTCTCATCTTAGAGTGTTGGGTGTTTGTGCTATCCACTTTTCCCCTCCATTACAATTAACAAACTTCAAGCCCGTTCTACCGCTTGTGTGTTTTTGGATTATCCGTCTAATCATCATGGTCACAAATGTTTTGATTTATCCTCTAATAAAATCATAATTAGTCGCCATGTCATTTTTTATGAAACCCAATTTCTGTTTGCTAAATTGTATAATTCTGTGTCTAGTTCTTATCATTTTGTGAATGATGGGCTCTCACCGTATTTCATCCACCAATGGGCCCAGCACTCCCGTGACCAAAATCTGCCAGCAGGCCTACTGCCTGCTAGCCCAAATGTACACTGCCCATGTATTGTTTCTCATCTAGCATGCCCACTGCCTGCTGGCCCAACTACTCTCTGCCCAGGTCCTGCTTTTCAGCCAGCATGCCCAATAAATTTCCCCACTGGTACAGTCTCTTGGCCAGTAGGCCCACTACCTATTGACCCAATTATACAGTCCGTCGGTCCAGCCCTTCGGCCAGCAGGCCCACTACCTGTTGGCCAGTCCCGAGATAATTCGACACCATCCCAAGTCCAGTCCACTTCTATTCCGAGTCAAGGGCCTGTTACTCATAGCCAACAAGATATTTTTAAACCGAAACGATATTTTAATCTCAATTCTAATGTCACTAAATCACCCCTACCACGTAACCCAGTGTATGCCCTTCATGATCCGAATTGAAAAATGGCCATGGATGATGAATATAATGCTCTTATTGAAAATAAGATGTGGGATTTAGTGCCCCGTCCGCCTGGTGTCAATGTTATTAGTTCTATGTGGATTTTTACTCATAATGGAAAAATTGACGGTTGTTTTGAGAGGCACAAAGCCCGTCTTGTAGGTGATGGAAAAACTCAATAGGTTGACGTGGATTGTGGAGAGACGTTTAGTCCGGTGATCAAACCGGTAACCATTCGCACTGTTCTTAGTCTGGCTCTTTAAAAAATATGGCTCATTCATCAGTTGGATGTCAAAAATGCTTTCTTACATGGTGATCTCAAGGAGACAATATACATGCATCAACCCTTGAGTTTCAGGGACCTCGATCATCCTAACCATGTATGTTTGCTAAAGAAGTCTTTATATGGGCTTAAACAGGCCCCTCGGGCTTGGTATAAAAGGTTTGCAGATTATGTGTCGACTATTGGGTTTTCTCACAGCATGTCTGATCATTCTCTGTTCATCTATCGTCGTGGTACTTCTCTGGCATACATTCTATTATATGTGGATGATATTATATTGACTGTCTCTTTGGATAAACTGTGCAGGTCTATCATGTCTCTTCTTAGTTCATAATTTTCTATGAAAGACTTGGGGGCCTTAAGTTATTTTTTTGGTATAGCTGTGACACGTCATGCAAGTGTTCTATTTTTATCATGAAGGAAGTATGCGACTGAGATTATTAAGAGAGCTGACATGTCATCTTGTAAGTCCTCTCCTAATCTGGTTGAAACAAAACCGAAGCTGAGTGCTAATTCTAGCACACCTTACGAGGATCCCTCCCACTATCGCAGTCTTGCAGGGGCTCTTCATTATCTTACTTTCACGAGACCCGATATTACTTATGCAGTGCAGCAAGTATGTTTATTTATGCACGATCCAATAGACTAGCACATGCATGCTCTTAAACGCATTGTGTGTTACATTCATGACACTCTTTGATTATGGTCTGCACATATATCCATCATCTGTATCTACTATCGTATCTTATATTGATGTTGATTGGGGTTGATGTCAAGATACTAGACGTTCAACATCTGGTTATTGTATGTTTCTTGGTGAGATTGTGTTCTCTTGGTCGGCTAAACGGCAGGCTACTTTATCGCGATCCAGTACGGAGGCCGAGTATCGAAGGGTAGCCAATGTGGTGTCCGAGTCATATTGGCTGCGTAATCTCCTATTAGAGCTTCATTTTCCTATTCAGAAAGCTACCTTGGTCTACTGCAATAATGTTAGTGCGGTCTATCTCTCTGGAAAATTCGGTCCACCATCAGCATACTAAACATATCGAGATGGATATTTACTTTGTTCGCGAAAAGGTATCTCGTGGTTAAGTACGTATTTTGCATGTCCCTTCACGGTACCAAATTGCTGACATCTTTACTATGAGTCTTCCCTTAGTTCTGTTTGAAGATTTTAGGGACAATCTTAGCATACGACAACCGTCCGCTATGACTGCGGGGGTGTGATAGAATATACCGTGTATATTGGACTCAATATACACAGTTTTCCTACTATGTATACTGTGCATATATTTCCCATTTATACACGGTTTCCCTCTTACCATATTTGTAGAATTCTTGTACATGTGTAATTATGGTAGTAGTCTTGTATTAGGAAAATGTATTAGTAAAATGTAGATTTAATTTCTATAATTAAATATTGTATATCATGTATATATACCTTTGGCCGAGGGTCTCCCGGAAACAGCCGCTCTACCGACCAAGGAGGAGGTAAGGTCTGTGTACACTTTACCCTTCTCAAACCCCACGTTATGGGATTTCACTGGATATGTTATTATTGTTGTATATATACATTTACATTAATAAAAATAAGAGGGGATTATTCTCTTTCACTAAGAATAGAATTTGCTTCACCAAGATTTTTCATATCCAATGGCTACTAAGCATGCTTTTACTTTCTCCAAATACATTCATGTTTGAGTTGAAAATCAATATATCATCAACATAAAAATAAATAATAATATGTGAATCATTTCATGACTTATGATAGATGCACTTATCACACTCATTTAAAGACATTTTCAATCATATATGAATTAAACTTTTCAGTGGACAAATTTTTTCTTACTTCTTTCCCCTCATTATTTCTAAAATTAATGAAAATTTTATTTCATAAAAAAATAATATCACATATTTATGAAAAGTTGTAGGCACTATGTACTTTTTATGCATACGAGTTGAATAAGTAGAAAATATTTTCTTTTTTATCTCATAAATAGAGTGATATCGAAATATAATAGCCTTTCAGATCTCTCATCTTGATATTCACATATTTTTTTAACTATAACACGAATCTCCTTAAATTGTTAGTGAAAATATAGTTCTAGCTAAGAAATAAAAAAATAAATTACTCATGCTGAAGCGTGAATATCTTACTTTCTTTGAAGAGATTCAAGCACACTGTGGTAGAATCTTTACTAGCCCAACATTACTATTTCTTACTTATTCCCTTCAGGATACAACAATCCGACAACATCATATGATTCGAATAAATTCTTGGCAAGTTATTGAGTCCAAAGCTCCAACAACAAGAATACGTTCATTCAACAGAATAAAACTCCTTTTTAAAAAATATACCTATTTTTTGCACACACTACAAATATTTCTCATACACCATCACAAGATAAGAAAAACTACTATTTATAGTTGTAGAATTCTTCCTTGGAATAAATTGAAAGGTAATGGGGTGATAGGAGACCATGAGATAGTGGTTACGAATAATTATGACCGCTTTTCTAGATCATGAGGAATAATTTTTTTTAAAAAAAACAAGAGTATTTAAAGAGCCATCTGGTAATTATATGGTGTAATTTTCATCACTTTATTCAAATAAATAAGTTAAATGGTGTAATTACATTCAATTGCATCAAAATTAAATTGTAGAATGTCTTTCCAAACATGACCTTTAGCTATTCATGTATTAGCTATTCAAATATTAATTATTCTATCTTCTATCTTGCATAAAATAACTCATATAGAATTGTAGAATAATAATAAAATATCGTACTTAGTGTGTTGAGTTTTATACAAAGCAATTAAAAAACTACCAAATATAATACTAACTATGTTAGTTTTAGTACATGAATAATTTTCTAAGGTGTCGTTTGGTTCCTATAGATAGTGAGTCATTCATGTATTAAAACTAGCATGACTGATATGACATCTGGTAACATTTAGTTGTTACGCATAAATCCAATACACCAAGTACAATGTTTTGTTATCAGTTTACAATCCTGCATAACTAAGATATGTATAAGCATGAGAGAATTTATGTATTCCCTCTGTTTCAATTTATGTGACATCATTTTCTTTTTTATTTGTTCAAAAAAGAATGTCATATTTCTATATTTATAAATAATTTAACTTTATCAGATAATTTACAACCACACATTTATATAACTTATTTTGGACCACACATTTCAAAAGTCTACTTTTCTTTTTAAACTCCGTGTCAAGTCAAATAGTGACACATAAATTGAGACGGAGAAAATATTATTTATGTAGAGTAAGACATGGAATAACTAATAAAGTACATGAATAATTGCTCCCTGCATAACAAAATCCTTCATAATTATTTCATATATCACTAATATCTGCATAACTCTAATCGGTACTTTTACCCATAAAATGGTACATTTGAATTTATACACGTGATAAAAAACATGTAGATCTCAAGTGACTGATTTAACAAAGATGCTAGCTAATATACGATGCAAATAAGTAATAATAAGACAAAGTTAAGAGAAAATTAGTCTGAGCCTGTTAGAGGCTTCTTGGTAAAGCTTTCGTTTAGTACTTCTGATTAGTATGAAAGCACAAGTATTGAGATAAAAAATAATATTGATAAGTATATTATAATAACTTGCATATGATGATTTACCATATGTTAATGTGCCCTATTTATACCTGGGCTCACGGGTACACACCCCACGATATATGCCTCATTAATATAAATTAATGAATGTTGTAATAATTGGACAATTAGTTCCTTCATAAATGTCATTAATGCTTCTTTGAAAAGTGTGAGATCGGACAAGTAACGATCGCCCGTTGGAACTCAAACCGTTTCACCTGGTTTTCCCGATTACCAGTACCTCACGTCCTTCTAATACCTCTGGTGTTGCACATGCTCAACCGATATCGCCAAAAGCTGAGTTGTATCTGACTCATCGCTACTTGTCACGTGTCATGATGTAACTCGCCCAGCTATATTATACTAATTTTTCCCTATACATATACCAAATGACCTATAAGTGTGTAATTGAATAATTAGAATAAATTTACTGGGTACACTTAATTTTGAGTATCTTTTTTTAGAAAAAACAATTTCGTGTACCTCATTGCCTAGTATCATGAGACAAATATTCTAGGGTAAAAGGTCAAATTTATATATGTGGAATGGAATAAATTTATCCTTTGTTAATAATTGAATAAATATACTTTCACGGTTATTAATTTGAGTTAAATTTATCCTTGAACTAAGCAAAATGAAATAAACTTGTCTTTATTTTTAAAAGATGAAAGCTTAACATCTGATAATGCCACATGTCATATAATTAAGAATTAATTTTTTTAAAACAAAAGGTAAATTTGGACCTTTCGACTTTCGCTAGTTCAGAGGCAAACATATTTGAATCAAACGACCCTAAGTGTGTAATTGAATAATTGGGACAAATTGGGTACAACTTAATTTCGAGTACCTTTTTTCTTTTTTAAACAATTTCGAGTACCTCCTTCCCTAGTACTATGAGATAAATATTATAGGGAAAATGGTTAAATTTACCTCTAAATTATACGAAACGGAACAAATTTAATCTTCGTTAACAATTAAGGTCAAATATGTATTCATCATTATTAGTTGAGGTTAAATTTACCTTTGAACTATGCAAAATGAAATAAATTTACCCTTATTTTTAATCATGTAATCGAGAGTCTGTCAAAAATAGTATCTCTATCTCTCAAGACATGAATAAAATTTGTGTAAACTTTATCTTACCAGATCTCATTTATGAAATTATTCTAGATATATTATTGTTATTTTAATGATGGAAGCTTAATACTTGATGATGTCACATGTCATATAATTAATTTTTTTTCTTAAACAAGAGTAAATTTGAATCTTTTACATAGTTACGAGGTAAATTTGACCGGTACACTTAACTTCGAGTACTTTTTTAAAACAATTTAGAGTACCTCATCCTAGTACTATGAGATAAATATCCTATATATAACCCCCCCCCCCCTCCCCCTTCCATAACACAAAAATCTAGCTGGCTCTGATCCTTTCCTTCCTTCACTCATCACAACCCTTATTCTTCACATTACACCACACGCGCCATCCAAACTACTCACTCTCTATCGCGTGCTCCACACACACTTCCAATACGCGTTTATCTCTCAAAATCCGCCTCGTTAGATTAGATATACAAAATGGCCTATTATTATTATTACTCCTTCGGGATAAAAAAAATGTCAATCCTTTATTTTTTAAGTAAAAAATATTATTTGTTTTTCAAATTTACTTTTTTATTTCGTGATTAAATTTTAATACTTATTTAATTAAAAATATTTTAATTAAATTACTCTGTACATTTTTATCTAAAAATTAATTAAATTTCAATATTTATTTAATTAAAAATATTTTAATCAAGTTACTCCGTACCTATTTTTACCTAAAAATTAATCAAATTAGGGTGTGCAAAAAGCAGTTACTTTTTTTTTTACCGGGAGGGAGTATTATATTATTAGAAGCATATAATAAGCAACACACTCTCTTTTTAACCCTTTTATTTATTTATTACTTGCACCCTACGGTCTTCTACATTATTGTCGTCGGCGATCAAAACTTGACGGCGGTGACGGAAAATAGATATGAAGATTTTTGTGAAAACTCTCAAAGGCTCTCACTTTGAAATCCAAGTCAAACCTCAAGACACGGTAATTTTTTCAACTATTTATATAAAAAAAAGCAGTCCTGGGCACTAAGCTCCCGCTACTATTTATATATCGCCTATATTTTTCGAGTTCGCTTAGTTTGTTTATTGCAAAATTGATCGAATTGAGGTTTGTTTTGATTCGTTGAAGTAATTTGTGATGCATAGATGTGAGTTGTGACTGTCAGTAATGACTATTGATTATATATGCACTAATGTCGCTGATATATTTCAATTATACTTTGTTTTACCTTTTTGTTCAAAATTGATCAAATTGAGGTTTGTTATGATTCAGTAATAGCTTTATTGATTATATAATATCACCAATATTTTTCGTGTTCGAAATGGCTCAAATATGCCACTGAACTTAATGAAATGACTCATATATGTCACTCGTAAGTAATGACTTTATTGATTATATATCTGCTAATATCGCCAATATTTTCCGACTTGGCTTTGTTTTACCTTTTTGTTCAAAATTGATCAAGTTGAGATTTGTTTTGATTCGTTGAAGTAATTTGTGATACATGGATGTGAGAGTGACTGTCAGCAATGACTGACTGATTATATGCGCTAATATCACCGATATATTTCAAGTATACTTTGTTTTACCTTTTTATTCAAAATTGATCAAATTGAGGTTTGTTTTGATTCAGTAATGACTTTATTGATTATATATGCGCTATTATCGCTGATATTCTTTAAGTTCGCTTTGTTTTACATTTTTGTTCAAAATTGATCGAATTGAGGTTTGTTTTGATTCGTTGAAGTACTTTGCGATGCATAGATGTGAGTTGTGACTGTCAGTAATTACTGACTATATATGCTATTTTTTCGAGTTTGCTTTGTTTTACCTTTTTGTTAAAAAATTGATTGAATTGTGATCTGTTTTGATTCATTGAAGTACTTTGCGATGCATAGATGTGACTGTCAGTAATGAATTTATTGATAATATATGCGCTGATATCACAGATATTTTTTAATTACACTCTGTTTTAATTTTTTGTTCAAAATTGATCGAATTGTGATTTGTTTTGATTCATTGACTACTTTGCAATGAATAGATGTGACTGTCAGTAATGACTTTATTGACTATATATGCGTTAATTTCACCGATACTTTTCGAGTTCGTTTTGTTTTACCTTTTTGTTAAAAATTGATCGAATTGAGATTTCTGTTGATTTGTTGACGTACTTTGTGATGCATATTGTGAGTTGTGACTGTCAGTAATGACTGATTATATATGCGCTGATATTTTTCAAGTTCGCTTTGCTTTACCTTTTTGTTCAAAACTGATAGAATTGAGGTTTGTTTTGATTTGTTGACGTACTTTGTGATGCATAGATGTGACTGTCAGTAATGACTGATTCAGTCAATTTCTTCTCCAATTCGTCGATTAGATTCCTTGTGTTGGAGATTTTGAGGTTTGTATCGAAGCGGCTTAGGGTTTGATTTGAGTGTTGTGTATTAATTGTTTCTGATGTTGTGTTTATATGGGCATTAATAATGGATTTCCTATTAAGTGTTTTAGTTTGTAGTGAAGCGATTATCTGGCTGAGATTGAGCTATAGTGTTGGTGTTACCTGGGTTATTTGTTTCTTCAAGGAGATTATTTTTGTTGTTGGAAGGTGCATCCATGTAAGTTCAAAATATTTTCTCTGCTGATGTACTCTTGGAAACACTTCCTATCTGAGCTTGGACTGCTTGCCAAGGTATAGCCAGTTTAAAGCCTGGATAAAGGAAGATGGGTGAAATAAGGTGAAGGAAAATAGTCAAATTAACAATCATTTAAGTACTAAAGATTAGAGAGGACAGTTGCTGAAAGTTCATATAGTGGACTGCAATAGTTTGGGATTGAAGTGTGGTTGGGTTGAGTTGATGTACTTTGATGGATCCTCTGGACATTATAGAATAGAGAGGATTGATATCTTACTTACAAAAAAAAAAAAATAGAATAGATGGATATAGAATATTCATATTAGTTGACTCCAATTGGTTTGGAATTTAAGTTATTGAGTTGATGTTCTCTTGAAAACCAATGAATGACATGGATGGGATGGTTTATCTAAGGGGAGAAAAGAAGTTTCGACTGTTTGCTACTATGGCTGAATTGCTTAAGTTGCATGACATCGTTGGAACAGTTTTTGCTAAATGAAGTCGACCATATTACTATAGAAACTTGTAAGTAGCTTGTGGTTGTCCCTTTTTTTTGTCTGTTCACTCTATTGATTATAGAAACACTAGGCGGTTTCTTCCCCTTCGTCTAAGCCTAAGTGGATAGTTACCCGGTGCTAGTGGGAGGTAGTCCTATGGAATTAGTCGAGGTGCGATAGAAACACTTTTGTGGGAATATATACCTTGAGAGCATTTGTTAGAATTGATCCTTTTTGTGGCCATTTTCCGAACCCCGCGCATAGCGGGAGCTTAGTGCACCAGGCTGCCCTTTTTTATCCTTTTTGTGGTAATTCTCCTTTGTGAAGTTGTGAGTATCAAAAACAAACCAACACCCACAACTATCTAAAGGATTTTGAGTATAAAAGTCTGGGATGCAGCTTGAAAATAGAGCATAAAGATAATGCATAAATGAAGTCGCCTGCCAGCATTGCTAGTATAATGAAGTAAATGGTGAGCCACAAGGACCCAGTAAGATCATTGACCCGTTCATCTATCATACCCTTTAGAGAAAGTCTATAGAATATCATGCATGAACATAAATAATGCATCACATAACCAGAAATAATCCCAAATAAACATATGAGCTCAACATTGATGAGCATAAACATCATCCAACTCATGCACACTAGGGCCTCGGGGTGAACCGCTAGACAACTCATAGGCCTTCGTAGATATGAATACTAGACCAAGAAGCATAGGCCCTCGTCGATAGTACGACTAGACAATAGACCAAACATTGATCAATCACTTAGGTGTACCGACATAGCAACATCAAGCACATAGGACAAACAGTGCAAATCATCATCATGTGATACATAACAAGTCTTATCATAACAAGCATCACGCATAACAATATCATGTACTAGTTATGTCACCTAACTGTGCAAAAGTAGTATGCCATGCTCAGTGTATTAAAACAATCGTAATACATGCTCAGTGTATGTCATAAGAAAGTATAACATATGATTTTTAGAGAGAACATATCGTTTTAGCTCAAAATAGAATACGTCCTGGTACGCACTTGCCCCACAACATACTAGGTAGTTTAAAATCATTTTCAAGTGGTTGTGCAAGTTTCCAAATCATGCTTTTTAGAAAAAGAAAACAATCAAGATGTTAGAAGTCTCGCTTACCTTGAAAAGGGCAAGTCCTCCACCTTGCAAGTTTAATTTCTCCTCTCAAATGACCTCAAATGGTCTCAATCTACTGAAATTATCGATGAATAATGTCAATATGCTAGTTGGAGTCATTTCACTATTTTGACAGTCAAAGTCAACTCAGGTCGACTCGGTCCAAGTATGAAGTAAGTTTCTAAAATTGGATTACCCATTTGCGCACGAATTCAACTATGTGATTAAATTCCTAATTACAAATTAATTATCCACTCAAATTCTCAATTTATCACTTAAAAAAACTAGGTAATTCCCAATTTTCCCTCTTAAATTTGTGTTTCTATGGTTCAAATTTGACCAAGTTCAGGTATAATTGTCAAAGGATGTTAGGAATCATTACCTCAAAGATTCATTGTGGAATCAATCCATTTTTTTATCCAAGTCTCCAAAATCTGCCAAAAATGGTGGTTGTACGTTCATTGTATGTTTTTATACCTGCTGCGATTGCAGAACAGGTTTTGGTTTCGTGGAGATGACCTGGGCCGGTCCTTCTCGCATTCACGGACACTTATCTACTTTCCCGAAACTGAGGCAGGTCCACTAGGACTGCTATTGTGAAGTCCCTCTCTGCTATGGACTGCTATCGTGAAGTCCCTCTCTGCTATCATAGAGTTTCCCCTAGGCCTATTTCTCCGCATTTTCATACCTCCTACTCACGATTGTGGAAAGTCAATCACTGACTAAGGTTAGGTTTCGCGGCCAACTTCCCACTATCACGTAGGTCTGCCACCCCAGGTTGCATCATCACTGTTTCCCAACTACCTATCTGTCTAAAACAACCCTGAGCCCCTCTGGTCTCAACTCGAACCATGTCAACAAATAATAAATAGTTATACAAACTTATATACGTGCTCAAAAAACAACTTGGGATGCAAATACTCAAAACGAGGTGTCGGGTTGTTACAGTTGTTCAGCTTGTCAGTGATATATTGATCAGCGTGGTTACTCTTTTTCCTAAAAAAAAAGAAAAACGGATAAAAAGGAGTAGGTTAGAGAAAGAAACACAGTTGCTGGTTACAAGTGAGAGTTCTGATAGTTGGTGTCAAACTGGAGCTGTCAGCCATAGTTGCTCTTGATGCCCAAACAAAACTAAGGGGTTAGGACAAATTTGTAGTCTCAACATAAAAGTGTTTCCAATAATCAAGTGCGATTATCAGGATACAGTTTGATATATGGATTCAGCAAGTAGATAACATTTTACAAGTTTGTATGCAACTATGAGACCGCCAATGAGGTAGAGAATGGAATCAAAAGGTATGATAACAAAACAGAATGAGCAATAAGCACAACTATTCAAGGCTGTGACATTTAAGAGATCATACAATTGCCTTGCTTTGGCATTATGATCCTCAATTATATTTGGCAGGGGTGGCCAGTGGGCCGGGATCGGGACATTCGGGCCGGGTTTGGCGGGATTGGGTCGGGGCGGGATCGGGATAGGCGGGATTTGCCGATGTCCCGCCCCGATCCCGATCCAGTCGGAATCGGGTCGAGTCGGGTCGGGATCCCGGGCGGTTTTTTTTTTGCACTTAATTTAAAAAATAACATATATATAAAAAACTCAATAATTAAACAAGACAAGATAGTGTAATAAAAACATCCAAGACTGTTTTTGTGCCTCTTATATTATTTAATAGACATGATTTTTTTTGTAATACAAATACAATTGTCAAAATTGCAACTTTGTGGTATTGTTCAATAGTTGCAAATTACATAGTAAAATTGCAATTAAAAAAATTACATTCTGAAAAAACATGTTCTAGTTTCTTGATAATTTCATGTGGTTTTTCGGTTGGAATTGGTATTTGTTGGTCAAATTGCTCCACGTTGCTTTCACCACCTTCGGATAAGATTTCATTGTAGTTTTCGTCTTCTTCTTCGTTGATCTCCGATTGACCGCACCTTTTTCGCTCCGCTCGTATCCATTCTTTGAATAATACTACAATCTCCAAGCTGTCTCCGGCTAATGAGTGTCTGTGCTCTCCTATTTGATATCTGCCGGCAGAAAAAGTGCTTTCAGACGCCGTTGATGACGCGGGAATGTTCAAAACATCTCGGGCCATCATTGAAAGTGTCGGAAAGGTCTTCTCATTTCCCCTCCAGTATTTCAGCAAGTCTTCATGTCCTTCTTCATTGAGAACTGCTTGGTACGGTACAGAACCCTGCAAAACAAAAATATCAAACTCGCTAATTTGGTTAGTAGCGGTATGGCCGCATATTCTATTTATGAGGCTTTCAATAATAGCCGCAGAAACATGTCTTTTGTGAGGTTGTGTTCGAAGAAGAAGATGATATGGAAGCCAGTAGGTTGCTAGCACTTTCTTGTTGGTAAAACCTATATACTTTTTTGCATTCGTCTTCTACGCTAGACAACACTTCTTCTTTAGTTTGTTCAATAGGTGGTGGGTGATTTGAATTTTTGGGACTTGGAGGTGGTAGTACTTCTATACAATCGTAAATAGTTTCAATAAGTGATTTAGTACCGTCTATTTTAATAGTCGGATTTAATACAACACCAATAATATAAATAGTGGGAATAAGAATAATTTTTTTTTATTTTGATAAACATTTTTTTAATAGTTGCCTTATAGGCTGGTTTTTTCATATATTCACTAAGTAATAAAAATATTAGAGCTATATAAAACAACATAGTTGAAATAGTAGGATAATATATACCGAAAAATTCTTTTGTTACTTGAAAAAATTTCTCTAATAATACAATAAGTTCGGAATTTTTTACCCAATCGCTATCTACAACCATATCAGCTGGATTTTGATTATGAGAGTTAAAAAATAAAGTTATAGGTTTTCTATAGTCATAAGCAACAAGTAGTTGCTCGTATAAAGAATTCCACCTAGTGGGTACTTCTTCTGAAATTTTTCTATAAGGTAGTTGGCAATCGTGACAAGTTTTTTTATATTCTTTTCTTCGTTGTATTCTATTATTTTAAAAAATAAAGTTTATAGCAAATTGTATTTTACTAAGAATGTCTTCAAAAAGTGATAGACAATCCTTTACAATTAAGTTATATATATGACACACACATTTTATATGAAAATGATCTGGAAAAGATGGAGTTAAACTATTTTTTAAAATTGTAATAGTGTAATTGTTAGAAGAAGCGTTATCTAATGTAATAGTCATAATTTTATCAGTTATTCCGTAATAATCGCACACTTGATAAATATTTTCTGCAATAAAAGTACCAGTGTGCCTATCATCTATATATCTATACGCTAAAATACGTTTTTGCATAAACCATTTATAATCTATCCAATGACAAGTTACCGTTAAATAATCATGTCCGTTAGTACTACGGCCTATATCAGAAGTGATAGCCACTTTGCCATTAAAATGATATAATGAATAACGTAAATACTGTTGATATTCATGTGCGAATTTAAATACATCTCTCTTATCAGTTGATCTAGGAAAACCGTTAAAAGCAGGATTATACATATCTCTAATGTAATGAATAAAATCGGGAGATGAAGGAAATGAAAAAGGCAAACCCTCCACAACAACTAATTTTGCTATTGCTTCCCTATCTCTATGTTTATCGTATTTAGGGCCTACAATTCCCCATCATAGGGTTAATTTGACCCTGTACTTGTTCCGGGACAGTATGTGAACCTTGTCCCGATGGAGCGGACATTTGCACACCCGATTTTGAAGTCTCGTATTGGGCATACCTAGCAGGATGAGACCTTGATACGTGTCTCATTAAACCCCCGTCCCACCTTGACCTTTTCCAGTTTTAAATTTTAAAACATCTTTACAAATTTTACATCTAGCTACTTGATTCTCCACGTCCCTATCAAAAAATGTCCAAGCATTTGATTTTAATGTTCGTTTTGCTGGACCTCGTCTCATACTAGGGGCAATAGGAGACATTTCAGTTGAAGGTGCATTAGTGGGTGTGTTGTCATCTACATTAGTGGTGTATCATCTAGATCATCGTCTAAATTAAAGTCTTCTCGAGTTCCAGAAAATAGCTCATCGTCTAAATCTAATGGTATTGTAGGAAAATGTTCAGTATCAACAAAATCATCCTGTGTAGTAATATGATTCTGTCTAGAAATAGGACCCTTGCCTTTGTTGACCCTACTAGAAGAAGCATGACCCCTACCCGTAAGCATACGTTTAAATTCTTTAATTATAAATTTATAATTATACTAATAAATAATTAAAGTAACTGAAATTAAGTGCGCTAAATAAAATAAACAGACAATAATAATTTAATGAAGGAACAAATGTACCTAACGCCGACTTAACGTCGACGTGTAATCGAGAGGTTGAAAATTGAAACTTTGCTCGATGGAAGATCCTCAAGCTAGTTGCCAAATCACTCCCAAATGAATAAATAAAATTGAATATTTAGTAGACAATGTAGACTTGTAGAGAGATAGATTGAGAGATTGAGAGATTGGAGAGATTGTAGGAAGATTTCTGAGAAAGATGAAGAGAAAATGAGGTATTTATAGTTGAGAAATTGGGTTAAAGTGTAAATATATAACTTATGGGTTAAAAATAAATATTAAGGGGTAGGGGGGTTGGGGGAGGGGGAGGCCAAAAATGGCCGTTGCACAATGGCCAAAATGTAAAATGGCCGTTGGTGCAACGGTATTTTTGCGAAAGGGGGATTTCGGGCGGGACCGGGGCGGGACCGGAATCTGGTCGGGACTGGCTGGCCTGGGGCGGGCTGGTACGGGTCGGGACGAGACCATGTCCCGTCCCGGTTCGAGTCCCGATACCGATTTTTTTTTTTTTTAAAAAAAGGTCGGGTTCGGGGCGGTGTCGGGGCGTGACAGGGCCGACCCGGCCCACTGGCCAGCCTCTCACTCAATGTTATTAAAACCCATTTTTTCGTTACTTAAAGAAATGTAGCTTTGCATAGCGAGGTGTTGCCATTTCAAGGGTGAATTCATGCGTTTCAGAGAAGTGTCTGCATCAAATGATGGCAGAAGTGATCTGAACCAATCGTCTGTTCTTTGAATTTCCACTTTTAGGAGTAGGATTAACATTAAGAGTTATTTTAATTCCAAGTTGATTATTATAGTGCTAAATTCATATACATGTGGTGCTTTAATTTAATAAATTGTGCGCTTAACTGCAAAGAAGTGTGCGCTTCATTTCTCACTTTGCTTCAAGCCTCATGGGCATAGCTACTTTTTTGCGTTTTTCACTTTTAGTAACGCTGGTCGCGTTCTCTCGAGCACACTTTTGGACAAAGATGTTTAGCTGGATTGAACTTCTCTGAGAGATTTTAGCTCTTGTAATATTTTCGCATTCGAACTTCAGTTCATGTAGTACATTAAATTGAAGGATTGAATTTTCTGTATTTTTAGATTGCCGATGTGAAGAAGAACATAGAAACAGTTCAGGGTTCAGATGTTTATCCTGCTGGCCAGCAGATGCTTATCCACCAGGGGAAGGTACTTAAAGATGGGACAACACTAGAAGAAAATAAAGTTTCTGAAAACAGCTTTATAGTAGTCATGCTAACGAAGGTAAAGATGAATCTTTTCTCTTTTCTTCTAATTTTCAGTGCTATTGGTATAGTTAACTGCGTGAATATAGACATCATGTTGGATCTAAGTTTTAAACCATGTGCAGGGGTTTCTTGGGGATAGAGTGACATAAAAAGTTGATTCACACCAATTCTTCTATCTTTTTATAGAAAAAATAGGGACTCATCATTAATCTTTTTCTTCTTAAGTTCCGATGTAAAGATTCCTCTATGAACACTTTTAAGTTTTAACTCCATTTGTTAGATTAGCTTCCATTGTGGCTCTGCACCTGTCCTTTATTTTTCTAAACCTTCGTTTTCAGAAAAATGGATTGGGTTCAGGATTGCCCATTTTTGTTAATTCCATGTGTGTTAGTTAATAGCTAATACTAATGTATTTGGAGGATGAGTTGTTGCACTTGTCAAATAGTGTTGTTTTAGAAACCATAATATGTTTGAGTTGTATATTTGTTGGACTTATATAATGTATTGTGCATATAAGGGCACAGGTTAATAAAGGTCTTAAGTGAGACTACTTATTGTATTAAGGTTTTTAGTTGGATCTTTAGATTCTTTGCCAGCCTTTTGGAGAACCTGTCCTCGCACTCAGTGAACCTGTATTCAAGTTCACCTGTAAATCCATCTAAAAAGATTTCACTTGTAACTCAAAATCAGGTCACTTGTAGAGTGGGCCACTAAAATGTGGGAAGTGCAAGAAACAATGGGTGAATGCCCTAGCGCCGAAAGACCAGGAGTATAAAATTTCATTTAAACAATTAAAGGTGCAGTAAGACTTCAATTCTATAAGGAGCAGAGGGGGTCAAGACCTTTTCTCAATAAGTATTCAGCCTGACCAAAGGAAAAAAAGGTCGAAATCAATAGGGCTTTAGGGGCAAAGTGCAAATAAAGTACTTTTATGAAGAAAGACACAATTGAAGCAAAGAATTAAAATATATGTATATCGTTCAAGAATAATCTTGATCATCTTGGCAAAGGTAAATTGTACAACAGTAAGCAGGTCATATGAATGCGGATGCAGTGCTTGATATTATGGGATAAGAACCTTACCTTCATTGTGTTTATAACGGATTCAATTTGATTTTTTCTGTTAAATAGTTGCTTTACTGTTGCATTTTCTCATACACCGCATGTAAATGTAACTTTCACAGGAGACCTACAGAAGTAAAAACCAGTTGAAATTGTGTGTAGTCTCAGGGGATGCATTTCTATCACTGCTTATTATATATCAATTTGTCGTCTTATGTTACCTGGATCCACCATTTGCCATGAATATCCCTGCCAAACAATGTGACACATGTGTTGGTAATTGCTGCACATTCTTCAAAATATATTCAAATTATCAAAAACAGCGCATACCTACCCTGTTTTGGATGCATACCTGTAACAGGATCCATGTATCACAATTTTTTAGATAAATGTCACATAGGTTTGTACCTATCAAAACTTAGCGAATAGAGGTTACGACATTTAGAGAACTTTATACCATATTTGTTTTTATTTATTTTTGTAACTATAGTTTGTTATCTTCTGTTTGGAATTTTAGAGTAAGAGCTCATCTGGAGAAGGTTCAGCAACGTCAACTGCTGCAACAGCTAAGGTTTGCAGTGTTATATCGTTTTCGTATTTTAGTTGAATTAGTTGGTCTTGCATTTATCCCGTTTTCTATCCAAGGTTGGTAAAGCTCAAATCTAACACTTTGGGATCATATTGATAGAGGAAGCGACGAGCTAAAAAGGAAAGAAAGATGCTTAAATTAAAACGGAGGGAGTATATAATTTTCGACATAACTTATGTAGGTATTATTTATGAGGAAAACAAAAGTAGTAAATAAACATTGTATAAAGAACGTTTGATTTAATGTAGGGATGAAATCCTTTCAAACCTCCAACCAATCGTCACCTTAGTAATTAACATTTTGCGAGCGAAAAGTGGTTTCTCCTTTATTTGCCATGGCTGAGCAATTCGACTATTCAGGCTTTGTATGTCAGAAATGAGTTCAATTCTATAAGAAGTTCGACAGGATACTTTTGATTTTGATCAGCAGGATGAGTCTAGCCAATTCTGGGTTATTGAATGTCAACATTGTTGTCGAAAACGTTTTCAAGAATAGTTTAATCTGCAATGAAGTGTGAAAGCAGCTTCCTTCTGCATGTGCCTATGTGCTTACTATAATGGTGTTACTGCTCTAACGAGTACCACTTCAGTTAAAAATGATATTTGATTTTGGAATTGTAGACACCAGAGTCAAGTACCCCAGCACCTAGTTCAACCCCTGCATCTACAGCTGCTCAAGTCCCAGTTGCATCGTGAGTTTTCCTCCTTCAATATCATATTTTCTCAAACATTTTTATCCACTTCTACGTCGTTTTTATTTGGCCATGCAATTTGGGGGTTTGCCCTACTATTCCGGTTAACAGTAACATCGTGATGTATTAATTTGGTCCTTTGAGATATAATCGCTGACGAGCTTTTGACATCTAGGTGATGATGATTATATAACCTTAAAGAATGAAGACTCAGAACAATGTTCGTGATTAAACATGATGAGAAGTTCACGTTTCTCTCATAAATTTTAGAAATATTATTTATGAAAAGTACTCCCTCCATGATTTTTTGACTGGGCATGAAGTTTAAGAAATAAATACTTGTGGCACATATTAAATTACTGTTGGCACTTGTCTTAGACGTGCTATGACATTTTTGTGGATATATGAGCATATCATTATTGTAATGGGAAGTATAAAGTGAAAGAGCTTTTAAATATAGGCAGGTGTTGATATTCTTTAAAAAAAAATATAGGAAGGTGTTATTCTTCTTGGAACAGACTAAAAAGGAAAGAGTGTCATATAAAACGAATCAGAGGGAGTAACAAATAAGTAAAAGTATTAAGGCTATCAGAATTTGGGTTTAGCTTTTGGAAATAGTGTTTGTTTCAAATCAAATTTTTGTGGCTTGTGCCTTGCATTTTAATTTGTTCTCCATTAACCCCTTTTTATATTGTTTTACCTCTCCATTAAGCTCTATGGGAAGAGTGAAAGAATTTCATTAAAATTCCTCGCTTGTGACGGCTTGCTATGTTTCAGGCTTGCGTCGGCTCCCTCCCCAGCGCCAGCCCCTGCTCCTGCCCTTGCCCCAGCCCCAGCCCCAGCTCCTGCTCCTGCATCAACTGCTGTGTAAGTATATTCGTCAAGAAACGCGTTCTCCTTGCATTTTCTGCTAAATTTCAAGACCTTTTAATTAAATTATCTATTTATATGCCAGGCCGGGATCTGATGTCTATGGCCAAGCTGCTTCAAGCTTGGTTGCTGGTAACAACCTTGATGGAGCAATTCAGCAGATTCTTGACATGGGTGGTGGAACGTGGGATAGGGAGACAGTTGTTCGAGCCCTACGGGCAGCTTTTAACAATCCCGAGAGGGCTGTTGAATACTTGTACTCTGTAAGTTTGTTAGTCCTTGTTGATGTTCTAGTTTCAGAGTACGCACCATATCAAGAAGTATAAAATTTTAAAGTCATATGTATTACTATTAAACTATGTCATGCAATTGTTATGTTGGAAAAAGTATTTCTTCAATTTGATGTTGAGTTAACAGTATAACAATTGTGAATATTAGGAAATTTATATCTAATTATAGTGTTTATTAGTGTGTGCATTTACATTTTGGTACATAAATTTTATAGGAGTGTTTGATTAAAGGTTAATGGACATACTTTTGTATACCCAACGAAGTAAAAAATATTTTTCTCAAAAAGTATTTCTCTATTTTTTATTTTTTACTGAGATATTTAAAATATAGAGAATTTATGGGTTTTAACAGGGTATCCCTGAGGCGGCAGAGGTTCCTCCTGTCGGCGGAAGTCCACCCAGCGGGCAGGCAGGAATTCAGCTGGCTCAGCCTCAACCTGCAGCACCACCACTACCTGTTCCTGCAGGCGGACCCAATGCAGATCCTTTGAATCTCTTCCCTCAGGTAGACAGTTTCAGTTCATGTTTTTTATTCTTTTCCTTTGGGGGGATGGGGGGCGAATTATTTCAAGGTAAGCCTTTGACGCTTTGTTTACTCAGGGTCTTCCCAGTGTGGGATCTAATACTGCTGGTGCGAACACCTTAGACTTTCTAAGGAACAGTCAGCAGGTATGCGCGTGACATATTCCTGATCTTCACTACCTGCATTTCCCTTCCTCTATTTAATTCTGGAAAATCCATTTTACTGAAGTTCATCTAAATTATTGTCATTCTCAGTTCCAAGCTTTACGTGCAATGGTTCAGGCCAATCCACAAATTTTGCAGGTTTCACTCCTTACAGAACTACTCTTATCTTTTGAGTTTGTCTCTAGTTTGTACTATCTGTAAAAATTTGCGTAGGTTCTCTTTTCATTATTTCCATTGTTGGCAGCCCATGCTTCAGGAGCTAGGCAAGCAGAATCCCAACCTAGTGAGGCTTATACAGGAGCACCAGGCTGATTTTCTTCGCCTTATCAATGAGCCTGTTGAAGGAGGAGAAGGGTATGTTCACTCTTCTACCTTCAATGAATCTTATACAAGGTTATATTTAGTACTAATTTGTGTTTCCCTATTTGATATCAGCAACAACATATTGGGCCAGCTTGCATCAGCAATGCCACAGGCTATATCCGTAACACCTGAAGAGCGTGAAGCCATAGAACGTGTAAGTGATTGCAAACAAGGTGGTTGCGTATTTTCTTATCTATATGCTTTGTTCCTTCCTCTGAGGACTGGTTTGTCTTGCTTTCCTCTCTTTTTGCAGCTAGAGCAAATGGGCTTTGATCATGACCTTGTATTGGAGGTTTTCTTTGCCTGCAACAAAAATGAAGAGCTCGCTGCTAACTACCTCTTAGATCACATGCACGAGTTTGAGGAGTGAAATGGAGGTTGGATGGCTCTTTTGTGTAGCTTCCCTTGCCTCCCTCTCTTGGCCTCACAGCAAACTTAAGTTCCATATCCATGTTGTGGGTTCTATGCTAATCGAGTGCTGGAGTGGAGTGAACTGGAAAACCATAATCAAGTTATCCTGTTTTCTGTTCTTCTCCTAGTCTCGGCTTGGACCCCATCAGAATTGTCTTTATACATAGTTTGTCAATCCCTCCCCAACTCAAAAACGAAATTGAATCTTTTCTTTGTTGAAACTCTTTGACTGTTTAACCCAGATATACCTTTTGAATGTGGACGGTCAGAAGCTATTGGTATTTGCATGCATTTCCATTTCAATTCTGAGGTTTTCTGGTTTTTGTTGCTTGATGACTCACCATCCCTTAGTGGTTCTTTACAGACCAGTCATTATCGGGGTGCATGTGTGTGCGCGTGTGCAGGAAGATTTGTGTGTCAATTCGTTATAGTAGAATATAGCAGATCAACTATGTCAATCTCAAGTCACTTGTGGAGGAGATTCTCGTGGTATTAAATTTTCGAAAGGTTTAAGGACAAGCGCTTAGGCCTACGACCTCTTCTGAAAAGAAAAAAATATGGTAGAGATCAGTTCTGCTTCACCCTCCTGAAAATGCAAATGATGGGCACTATAAGCAGTGGATTTGTTTTTTAGAAAAGGACACCGCATGACTTTCAGGAAAAAAAATAAGGCAACTTTTAGCTCCAAGTTGCCACAAGTACCCGAATTGGCATTTGGGATCAATCTCTAGCCATTTTCTCATGCCTTCTTCATACTCTTCTTTGAGCTTTAATTTTTTCCTTTCCCAATTCTCCATTGTTGTTCAGTTCCTTCTCTTCACAGTGAGCTTCAATTAATTTACTACCATAACTAAACGAAGCTTTTCTAGATGGGTTTTCTTCAGTCCGGAATTTAACGTTCTCCAGCCAAGCGGTAGAAACAGAGCAACATAGTTCGTTGGAGAAATGATCTCCGATCAAACCCAAAGCAGTAAGAAAAGAATACAAAACGAGCCCAGATCTGAGCACGACAACGGTGAGAGGAGTGAAAAATTCAATCTTTAATTAGAAAAAATTGGGTACATGGGTTTGTTTGTTGATGAGTTCTTCTGTAGATCTTTTACATGAACAAGATGATTGTTGTGTAATGTTCATATTCTTCTGCCATTGAATCTTTCTCAATTTTTTTAGCTCCTCTCGTTTCTGAAGGTCATAGTCTATTCTTGTTAACATCTTTTTTTTTCCTGATCTTTATGTAAGCATCGTTGGTTTCCTTTCTTTTCAATTCAGTTGCCTTAGTCGTAGTTACTGTGGGTGGATCGCATTCAACAACACCACTCCTCGCCATCTACCAAAAAATCTTGAGAATATGTGAGATCTCTTTAAGAGGTTTAATTAGAAATAATATTTCACAGTGGGTTGGGTTTACAATGAGCGGCGAAACAGAGTGTAAGAGTGTAATTAATTTCTCTCTTCCACTTTCCTTTTCCCTCATACCCTTCACTCTCTTTTACTCTTTCTCTATCTACATACATGCACACACAAGAATATAGCGTATGGATGAAATATAGGAATTTTGGTGATTTTCTTGCTATTTTTCCATTCCTAGCTTTACTATTTTGGGTAATTGAGTAAAGCTACAAGGGTTTTACTAATTTTTTCAAGAAACTGTTATCGTGTTTCTTGCTATGGTAGATAATGATTTTCTTAAAAATATCTCCAAAATATTATATAATAATTGTATAATATGTGTATAATTAATAAGTACGTTGATTTTATATTTATTATACATAAATTATACAATACTGATACATTTTTTATACATATACTAAATAGATACATATTCTACATAACAATGATACAATTCCTATATGTACGATACAATTTCTATACATATACAACATTGATACATATCTACAACAATGATACAATTTTCTATACACATACTGTAGAGATACATATTCTATAGATAAATGATACATTTTTATACATATCAAATAGTGATACATATTCTATACAACAATACAATTTCTATACATATGCTGAAAAGAAAAGATAGAGAGAATGTGTGGTAAGGTGATGTAGGGTTGTAAGAAAAGAGCTTAGAGTTTTGGAGGTTTAAATTGTACAAAAAAAAGTATCATTGATAAACTATTACATTATCATAGAAGGTTCAAATTTTCAAAATGTTTAAGCAGAAATAGAGATGTTTGCTTCAATACACTCAACGAAAACCTTCGAGAACAGCTCTACTTCAATACATTGAGTTTGCTTCTACACCAGAGACCGGTTTTTACTACTAGAGCTGGCCGTGGTGGCGGAGGAGGAGGAGGAGATGATTCAATTATTGAAAGGGATGATAAATTGAGGAAATTAACACAGGGTATATTGTGGACTGCGGAGGGTGTGTATGTGTTGTGGCTCTTTTTACTACCCTATGCACCTGTACGTAATTCTTCTCTTTCATTTCATAGTACACTACTCCCTCCGTCCCAAAATAGTTTTCATGTTTTGCTTGTCCACATTAAATTTGACTAACTCAAGCTAAATTAGATAACATAACCTCAATATTTTAGATATTCAAAAACTAGGCCGAAAATAGTATAAGTTGGAGTACAATTTTTCACATATCAATATGGTGAAAAAATTGTTGAAAATATTATCGTGAGAAGCAAAATGCATAAGTACTTCATCCGTTTATTTTACTTGTCACATTTCACTTCGCGATAGTCAATTTGATTGATCTTCAAAATTAAATTAAATTAAATTAGATTGATTTAACAAAAAAAAGAGCAGTCTGGTGCACTAAGCTCTCGCTATATGCGGGGTCCGGAAAAGGGCCGGACCCAAATATTAAATTAGATTAATTTAATATTTTAATATTAAAATTTAGTTCGAAAACTATACGAAAAATACTATAAGTTGCAATCTTTCTTATATTCATGAAAAATACGTCTTAAAATATTGATCATGTAGTTCGACTCTCAGGAAGAAAAACGTGACAAGTAAAAGTGAACGAAAAGAATATTTTGGGACAGAGTGATTGGTGTATTACTCTTGGGAAGTCAATCGTTTATTTAATTATTTACATTTACAACTTTTCAAATACTTCTAAATTAGTTTTAGGTAAAAAAATGTACTTCAAAGTCTTTTTAGGTAGTTTTCAAATAAGTAAGTTTTATGTTAAGATTGAGGGATTCATATCAATGTAAACTGAAATTTGCTTCTCATTGATGTATAATTGTGCGTTTTAATGGAGGCTATTGCAAGAGCACCTGAATAAGTAATTTCCATTTGTAGCTCTCTTTGTAATATTTGATGGCATGTTAATTATCGTTCTTTTATTATTGTTTTTGCCACTCTGCAGCTATTTTGCCTATGCTATGGTGAAATAGGCATATCATAGGTGAAATTTTGTCATTGGGGTATAAAAAGAGGCAGCATTTTTCGTTTCTAAGTTGCTCATTACCATCCATTTTCTTGTGTCGACTTTGTTGTTATTAGCATCGTTAGAATATATGAAAATATATTTGGTAAATATCTTTTGTATTAGTTAGGTGTATATTTAGTTTCCTTAAGTATAACCTAGAATCACTATTATACCTCATGTATATAAGCCAATTAAGTTAATGAAATCATCAAGGAATTATCTTCTTTCATGGTATCAGTTAGCCTAGGGCAAATTTTCCTCTCTTCTCCACCCTCATCTCTTCCGTCGTGCCCTAGCTCTTTTTTTCTCCTCCTCCGCCCAAACTCTCTTCCCGTCAGCCATGTCTGACACAAAGACCACCTTCCATCCTGCTCTTGCAGTCTCCAACATCAGAACAACATTCTCATCGTCCTTGAAATTGAGAACGTCCAATATGCGACATGGGAGAAGCTTTTTAAAATTCACGCAAGGTTTCGTAGAGTCATCCATCACATCATCAAACCGGAAAAAGGCAAGGAGAAGGTGCCATCAACCGATGATGAAAAGGAGTTATGGGCAACCCTTGATGCTACGGTTATGCAGTGGATTTATTCCACAATCTCTATGGACCTCTTGCATACAATTATCGAACCCGACGCAACGACAATAGAAGCTTGGAATAGGTTGTGTGATATTTCAAGATAACAAAAATTTTCGTGCCGTAACACTTGAGCAAGAATTCTCACACAACTATGGAGGATTTTCCGAATGACTCCGCATATTGTCAAAGGCTCAAGGAATTGTCGGATCAATTCAAGAACGTCGGAGCATCAGTCATGAATGATCGTCTCGTTCTTCAAATGGTTGCGGGCCACACCGAAGCTTATAATGGGGTTGGAATACTCCTTCGCCAAAACAATCCACTCCCTCCTTTCTACCAAGCCCGTTCCATCTCACTCTTGAAGAGATGGGGTTGGCTAAAAAGGCCGTAACCAGAGCAAATTCCGCCATGGTTGCTGCCACATCCCGAGAAACAGATGACTCTCCCTCATTCTCTAAAAATTATACTCAAAACCGTAACAACGATGTTGGAAAAAAGGCTCAAAACCGAAATAACGGTGGGAAAAATCGCGGCTGCGGTGGTAGTAAGGGTGGCAACAGCGGTGGCAACAGTGGCGGATGTGGTGGCAGCCAACAGGGGTCCAGGAAGCAGCAACCGTGGCAGCAGACGTGGCCAGCGGACAGTAGTGGCCCAATTTGCATTGGCTCATTCCTCCGTGCCTGTACCCAGCAGCTGCTTGGGATAGGCCCAGTAACCAGTAGAGGCCGCATCCTAGCCTTCTTGGGCCTAGACTGCAATAGGCCTTCACGGCAGCAGCCCCACCGACTCTTACGGATATCGAGGCAGCGATGCATACTCTTGGGCTAAATCCTCCGGATACAAATTGGTACATGGATACCGGTGCTACTTCTCATATGACATCCGCGCAAGGTAATCTCTCATCTTATTTCGATTTGAGCAAAAATTGTGGCATAATTATTGGTAATGGTCATTCAATTTCAATTCGTGGTTAAAGGGCAGCTCAATGCACTAAGCTCCCGTTATACGCGGGGTTCGGGGAAGAGTCGGACCACAAAGGTCTATTGTACGCAGCTTTACCTTGCATTTCTACTAGAGACTGTTTCCAATTCATGGTTATGGTCACACAAATTTGTCTCCCCCGAACCCACCTTTAGCCTTGAAAAATATCCTTCATGCTCCTCAACTGATTAAAAATTTGGTATCCATTAGGAAATTTACAACTGATAACTCGGTTTCTAATGAATTTGATTCATTTGGGTTTTTCGTGAAGGATTTCCAAACGGGATGCGTCTAATAAGATGTGATAGTCGGGGCGATCTTTATCCCATCACCACCACCATCTCCAGAAATCAAGCCACACTTTCAACTTTTGCAGCTTTAGCACCTTCTTTATGACATGAACGTTTGGGTCATCCGGGAGCATCTGTTTTTGCCTCCCTTAGACAAAATAAATTTATTGAGTGTAATCGAACTCGAAGTTCTAATATCTGTCCCTCGTGTCCTCTTGGAAAACATGTTAAACTGCCTTTTGTTGTTTCTAATTCTAATACTATGTTGCCATTTGATATTATCCATAGTGATCTTTGGACATCTCCCGTTTTGAACTCTTCGGGCCACCGTTATTATATTTTGTTGTTGGATGATTACTCTAATTTTTTGTGGACATTTCCGTTATCTAAAAAGTCTCAAGTTTATTCAACATTTCTATCATTTAGAGCATTCATCCGTACTCAATTTGAACGGGAGGTTAAGAACATTCAATGTGATAATGAAAGGGAATTTGATAATGGATCATTTTGGGAATTTTGTAAGGTTAATGGTTTATCTTTTCGTCTCTCATGTCCACATACTTCATCACAAAATGAGAAAGACGAGAGAAAAATTCGAACCATTAATAACATTGTTCGTACATTACTAGCCCATGCATCATTACCGCCTTCATTTTGGCATCATGCATTACAAATGGCAACTTACCTTTTCAATATCCTCCCGAGGAAAGGATTAGCCTACCAATCTCCGCTATCAAAAAGACCCCTCTTATTCTCATCTTCGGGTATTTGGGTGTTTATGTTATCCTCTCTTTCCCTCCACTACCATAAATAAACTTCAAGCCTGATCTACCCTATGTGTCTTTTTGGGTTACCCATCTAATTATCGTGGTTACAAATGCTATAATCTATCCTCTAATAAAATAATCACTAGTCGTCATGTTATTTTTTATGAAACCCAGTTTTCGTTCGCTAAGTTGCATAGTGCAACGTCACATTCTTATGGATTTTTGGATGATGGGCTTTCACCATATGTGGTCCACCATTTGGCCTAGATTGAACCGCAACAACTGGCCCAGAAGGTGCCTCACTGGCCATCGCCGCCGCTTAGTCCAGCCCACCAGCATCGCCCGGCCCAACCCACCCTAACAAAGAAACCCATCTCGGCTGCTCAGAACCACAACCCACACCGCAAGGCCCGGCCGATCGCATCCAAAGGTTCTCGCCACCATTTCCTCTCCATTGCGGGTCCGTCGGCCCAGCCTCGTAATGCCAACCCATCGCTCCCACCCCGGCCAAATTTATTCCTATTCCGGCTCCAAGGCCGGTTACTCGCAGGCACTATGGAATTTTTAGACCAAAGCGATAATTTAATCTCAACTCTAATGGTACTAAATCCCCTCTGCCACGTAATCCCGTATTTGCTCTTCGTGACCCGAATTGTAAAATGGTTACGGATGATGAATATAATGCTCTTATTGAAAATAAGACGTGGGAGTTGGTGCCCCGTCCACCTGATGTTAATGTGATTCATTCTATGTGGATTTTTACTTATAAAGAAAAATCTGATGTTCTTTTTGAGAGGCATAAACCCGTCTAGTAGGTGATGGCAAAACTCAACAGGTTGGCGTGGATTGTAGAGAGACTTTTAGTCCGGTGGTCAAACCAGCAACTATTCACATTGTTCTCTGTATAGCTCTCTCAAAAGCATGACCCATTCATCAGCTGGACGTGAAAAATGCTTTCTTACATGGAGAACTCAAGGAGATAGTATACATGCATCAGCCCTTGAGTTTCAGGGACCCATATCATCCTAATCATGTGTGCTTGCTGAAGAAATCTTTGTATGGGCTAAAATAGGCTCATCGGTCATAGTATAAGAGATTTGCAGATTATGTTTCTACTCTTGGGTTTTCTCACAACAAGTCTGATCATGCTTTATTCATATACAGCCAAGGTACTTCTATGGCCTACATTCTTTTGTATGTGGATGATATTATCTTGACGGCTTCCTCTAATGCTCTTCGTAAGTCTATCACATCAAAGAATTATGCTCTTTCAAGCATATCATGCTCAATGACTTAAAATTAGGTATGATACATACACCTCAAGTATACCACTAGGTGTCACATCCTTCTACCAAGTATAGGGTAGCTTTGTCCACCAAGGCTTAGGCTGGTGAAAGAAGTCACTAAACCTTTTTTGGTCTCTGCCAGAAGGTCTCCTGTAATTTGCATTCCAACTTCATCGCCGGAAGAAATCTTTGTATGGGCTAAAATAGGCTCATCGGGCATGGTACAAGAGATTTGCAGATTATGTTTCTACTCTTGGATTTTCTTACGGCAAGTCTGATCATTCTCTATTCATATACAGTCAAGGTACTTCTATGGCCTACATTCTTCTGTATGTGGATGATATTATCTTGACGGCTTCCTCTGATGCTCTTCGCAAGTCTATCACATCAAGGAATTATCCTCTTTCAAGCATATCATGCTTAATGACTTAAAATTAGTTATGATACATACACCTCAAGTATACCACTGGGTGTCAAATCCTTCTACCAAGTATAGGGTAGCTTTGTCCACCAAGGCTTATGCTGGTGAAAGAAGTCACTAAACCTTTTTTTGGTCTCTGCCAGAAGGTCTCCTATAATTTGCATTCCAACTTCATCGCCCTTTAGGTCACACCCTTGGGGTGCTTGAACATCTTTCTTTGTAATATTCCTTTTGCTAGGATTAGTCTTAACAACTAAATGCGACAGACAACTCCATTATCAGGTTTGAACATGTCAATCAATCAATCAATCAATCAATCAAGTACCCCTGAATCCCAAAATAATTGGGTTGGCTATATGAATCCTCTATATTCATTACGCTGTTTTAAGCGCATTTCATTACAATACTACTTAAATTTATCCTTCTAAGGCAATCCATGGTTGAACATATGCTTTCAGAATGTTGGTAGATTTATATATCTGATACGAGGCTACTTTTCACTCTTCACTAGTGTTAAGTTTGTGCATACCACGGCTTTATCTGTTAGATACATGGAAATTAACTTTATCCTTTGCCAGAAAGTTTTTGTTTTTTTGATAACCATGGTGGTTGGGTAGCTTGCGCGTAGCTCGACTAATTCTACGGGGTACCTGCTATATCCCACCAGCACAGGTACCGAGTAACTCCGTCCACCATGGATAGATGAGAAGAAATCATCTAGTGTTTTTGCCTCTGCTGTGATTTGAACCTGAGACCTCATGGTTCTCAACCCACCTCATTGACCACTAGGCCACATCCTTGGATGCATCCTTTGCTAGAAGTATTGAAAAGGAAAGGCAAGCAAGAAAGATACTTGACTTACAAGCAAATTCTCAAATATGCTGTAAACCTATTACACCATACTGCGGAGACTGATTTTCTTGGTAATGTTATTCTGCCTGCATTTCATGCTACTTAAAGTGTATCTCCTTTTCTGATAATACTCAATTTCAGGATCGTGTAAAGATTCAGATTTTCTTCATGGCATTGGGAAAAAAGAAGAAAGCTAAAAAAGAAAATGCAAAATATGTTTAGAGGTCCCAATACTGCTGTAAAATATTAGAGATTTGTTTTAGCCCATTGTGACTGCATGTCTTTTGTTATTCATTTTTCTGAAATTCCCCATGGAATTTGCATTTTCAACCAAATCCTTGTGCGTCGGCTTTATAATTGATGATAGATGCACGTAACACTTGTGAATTTAGTTCATCCACCTCTCCCCCTTTACTGCTCATGAAAAGTGAGACCCGAGTGTGTGTTGTTCATAAACAATTTTGAATTTTTTACTTCATATTGCTTGAAAATATTTTGATATATAATGCAGGGAGATCCTGTGTGGGCAATCAGTTCAGAAACAGTCAATGATCTGGTTGGTCTCTCCCTCAATTTCTTCTTCATCCTGCCTCTTTTAAATGCTGGTATGTTGAATTCTTATAAGCTATACCAGATCAGTTTTACGCAAGAATTTTAGTAGTTACCCTGCATTCCTGTTGTTGCTTCATTTTAGAAATTGGTGCCGTAATTGCTGGTGAATTCTCAACTCTGATTTTTTTTCTAACTGTTCTACTTTCCTTTGGTTTATCATCAATAAACCTATTTTATCATCTAGATTTCTCAATATTGAAGCATAATCTTACAGGAAATGTCGATTGTTAAACAATAAAATGTGTCTTGGCCCTCCACCATAATTATTTAATCTTTCAAAGGTTGACTTAGTTGGGTGTTGTATTTCAACTTTCACATCTTTTCAATTTGGTTACTTGTGTAGTTCAAAATGTTAAATATACATACCAATCTTTTTTTAGCTAAGAGACATATGACTTTAAGGTCATCTTCTCTTGTTATAAAATTTACACCGAACCTTTTCTCCATACTCTGGCAATGCTGAATTGATGATTTTCCACTGTGTCAAGTCAACTGGATCTGCTTGTGTTAGATGCATATAAATTTTCAGATTAAGCAGTTATATATGAACATTAAGTTCTGAAGTTCCATTTCAGTTTTCCATCTGTCTTTTTTCGATAAATTTTACTTTGAACTTTACACAATGAACCCTTTGGCAGAGTACGGGGTGTCCACTTGATAGAGGCATCAGTGCTTCATCCAGTAAGTACCTTCGTAAAGTACAAATTTGTTCATTTTCATGGATCTGATTTTTAACATTCCGCTCTGACTTTTATTCCAGATGTCTGAAGGACTGTTTAATTTTGTAATTGGCTGGACTTTCATATTTGCTCCTTTACTGTTCAGTGATCGCAAGAGAGACAGATACAAGGGATCACTAGATCTTCTATGGGGCTTTCAAATGTTCCTCACAAACAGTATGCACTTTTCAAATGCTCACTTTTGATTCTTCAAGGTTGTGGATAAATATAGTGTCCTCCATCCCGATGGAACTCTGAACAAGTGTCCATCTGACAAAAAAATAGGATGATAAACGGTATCTGTACAATATGATTTCCTGATTATTAGCCTGTCTGGCCGAGCTTCTCCAAGGCCAAAAGTGTTTTTTTCCCAAAAGATAAATGTTTTTTTTTTCAAAGTTGAGGTGTTTGGCCAAGCTTTTAGGAAAAAAAAGTGCTTTCGACTAGAAGAAGAAGCTGTTTCTGAGAAGCTGAAAAAAGTAGCTTCTCCCCAAAAGTTCTTTTCTAAAACACACTTTTGAGAAAATACTCACTGGAATTACTTTTGAGAAAATACTCACTGAAACACACTCTTGCTCAGCTATCTATCCTCTGAAAGACTTGCTTATGCCTTCATCTGGGATATTTGTCTCTACATCATTTTCCAACCTTGGTTAATAGGAGACAACTTGCAAAACATCCAGGAAGATAAGGTTGGCATAGTGAGATATCTTAGATATGTTCCAGTTGTTGGCTTGGTTGCTTACTGCCTCTGTTTGCATCCTGAAGAGAAATACTAAATAATATATATATGTTTTAATGATTCAATCCATGTATTTAATACCTATAAACTTTCAGGTTCAGATGTTCTCATCGATGGTTCTGATTTATGCAAAAGAAAAGATCTCTTTTTTCTTCCACTATGGTAAACTAATGTGTTATCACTTATTTTTCTGCATCTCCTGCAATCATAGCTGGGCAAAATTTAAACATAGAATGTTACAAGAGTGATTTGTAACGATAAATGGGGTCCTTCCACTGCAGAGTTTTCACTGTATTTTTGCCATATACATCTTCTGCTTCAGGGTAGTGACCTTTCTGTTTTTTATCGTCGTGGAGTATGGTGATCTTTGCATCCAGTGTTTGGACATCACCCGCTTTATTTTGACATACTGTATGTCAAAATTTGGCGAGGAATGGTGGAAATCTACTATGGCCATTCTTAACTTGGTTGCGGTTATTGCTCTTGGTGCTGGTACTTGCGTCTTGATCTATAGCATTTGACCCATCTAACGAGTATTTACATCGTTTGGCTGTAATTTGTAAAGTTTCATGGATCTTGCTGTTGTATATCTCATGTGAACTTTGCTGTTGTGTGAAATAGCTTATAAATTTAACAACTATTAAAGGTGCACTAAAATTGTCGTTCAACATAACACCATAAAGAAACAAAAAGAACAAATAGTTCTGCTAAATAAATGAATAAATGTCCCTATCACAAATACAAACACATCTGTTGTAGATATAGGAAAAACATAAATAAACCGGAGACATCAACTGTTTTTGGTTCAATATTTTCAAACTTTTTCAATAACATTCATTTGATTTTAATTCAGTTTTATATCCGAAATTCAAAATCCACTTCTTTAAGCTTGCAATAATAATAAAATTATTTCTTTTATGATTTTAATAGACTTTAATTCAAATATTATACTTCAATTACTGTATAAATCGATTAGAAACACACTTATTATACTTCAAGTAAGAAGAAAAGAAAACGGGGAAAGAACTACACTGACTATTAGGAGTAATAAACATTTCTTAAAAATTAATCATAGGTTAAATATGAGCGTCCAAAATCCAAATAGACTGCCCCCGAAATTTTTACAGTTCAATCTAAAAAGCTGTATATTTGGGGAAAAATTGAATTCATACAAGCATTTCAAGTCCAAAGTCCTAATTCTGACTTAAAATTAAAGTGCTCAGTCCAAACACTTTCCATTTCATTGAAAACAAAGAAAACACTACTCCCTAGGTGTATATTACTATACTTTTTAAAAAATTATAAAAATTACATTCTAATTAATATTAATTACTTTAAAAAAATTAATATTAAAGGATAAAATATAATTTTTTATTTAATACTATTTTGATTTTATAAATTAACAAATATTTTGGGATAATTTTTTAGCAACGTGAGCGAACTAATATGCTAGCCACGAAGGGAGTAGGATTCATTTCAATAAACAAAAGTGTCCTCCCACCCAACAATCCTCTCTTCTGCCTCCTTCCACAAGTTACTCAATCAATTTCGTCGGCTAAAACTGAAAGAATGTAATCGAACTTTCTAACAATTACTCAATAGTTGATATTGTCTAGTTTTGGTAGACGAAATTGAGTTCATACTTCATAGTTCATACTAGGCATGTCCAGTGGCCGGGTCGGCCCGATCCGCCCCGATCCCCCTAATTTTTTTTTTGTCGGTGTCGGGGTTCGAACTCGGGACGGGGCCTTGGTTCGTCCTGATCCCGACCCGCCCCGCCCCATCCTGTCCGGCCCCGCTCGCCAGCCCGTCCTTTGCAAAAATAACCGTTGCAACAACGATCAAATTTCGACTTTGGCCGTTGTGCAACGGCTATAACAGTCATTTTTGACCCCCCACTCCATAAATTTCCCTCTCCTTAATAGTTATTTTAACCCCTAAGTTAATATATTTACACTTTAACCCTATTTTTCAACTATAAATACCTCATTTTCCTCTTCATTTTTCTCACAAATCTTCCTACAATCTCTCAATTTATCTCTCTACATTTCTACAAATCTCCCTACTATTAGTATTAAATATTATATCAAAGTTAAAAAATTGAGAGTGAAGTTGACAACTAGCTTGAGGATCATTCATCGAGCAACGTTTCAATTTTTAACCTCGATTACACGTCGACATTACGTCGGCGTTTGGTACCTTCGTTCCTTCTTTAAATTATTATTGTTACTTTATTTTAATTATCGTACTTAATTTTATTATCTTTAAATATTTATTTGCATAATTAAAATAGAAAGATTAAGAAGTATGTTTAAGGGTAAGAGTAAGACTTCTTCTAGTAGGGGTAACAAGGGCAGGGGTACTTCTTCTAGTAATTCTATTCCAAGTCCCGAATATTTCAATGATTTCACTCATATAGATGAAAATGCTTTTTAATGATATATCATTAGATGACGAGGTAGATGAACCAAACTTTAATTTAGATGACACACCCACGAGTGCACCTCAACCTCAGGCTCAGACTGAGTCACAGCCTGAAACTGAAACGCCTCTTATTTCCCCTAGTATGAGTAGAGGCCCCACACAACGAAAATTAAATATAGGGATCAAGAGAATCAACTAGCTAGATGTAATTTTGTAAAAATGTTTATAAATTTAATACTGGAAAAGATCAAGGTGGGACATGAAGGTTATTGAGACATGTACAAGGCGAGCACACATGTAGGTGGAATGAATACAGGCTAAAAAATCGGGTGTGCCAATGCCATCAGAGTCGGGACAAGGTTCACATAGTGTCCCGACCTAGTACATGGTCAAATTAACCCAACAACGGGGGAAATTTTTGGTCTTAAATATGATAAAAACAAAGATAGGAAAAATATGGCAAAATTAGTTGCGGTGGAGGGTTTGCCTTTTTCATTTCCTTCATCTCCTGATTTTATTCATTAAATTCGAGAAACATATAATCCTGCTTTTAATGGTTTTCCTAGATCAACTGTTAGAAGAGATGTTTTTAAATTTGCAAGTCAATATCAATAATATTTACGTTATGCATTGTATCATTTTAATGACAAAGTGACTATCACTTTTGACATAGGCTGTAGTACTCAAAAATGTATTTTAGCATATAGGTATATTGATGATAGACACACTGATAGTTTTATTGCACAAAATATTAATGAAATTTGTGATTATTATGGAATAAATTATAAAATTATGACTATTACATTGCTTCTTCTAATGATTATACTATAAGACTTTTAAAAGATCGATTAACTCCATGTTTTTCTAAACATTTTCATATAAGACGTGCGTGCCATATTTACAACTTAGTTGTAAAGAATAGCCTAAAACTTTTTGAAAGCATTCTTGAAAAAATACAATTTGCTATAAATTTTATTTTTAAAGGTAATAAATACAAAAACGCAAAGAATTTAAAAAAATTGTCATGATTGTGGATTAACTTATAGAAAAATTCCATAAGAAGTTTCGACTAGGTGGAATTCGCTGTATGAGCAACTACTTGTTGCTTACTATTATAGACAACTTATAACTTTATTATTTAATGCCCATAATAAAAATCTAAGGGATATGCTTGTAGATAATGATTGGGAAACTATTTTAGAACTTAATGGATTTCTAGAGAAATATTTTCAAGCTACTAAAGAATTTTTCGGTATTTATTATCCTACTATTTCAAATATGTTATTTTATATAGCTCTAATATTTTTGTTACTTAATGAATATATGTAAAAATCAACTTATAAGACATCTATTGAAAAAATGTTTTAAAAATTTAAAAAATACTTTTTTCCTATTCCCACTATTTATATTATTGGTGCGGTATTAAATCTGACTATTAAAGTAGACGGTTGTAAAACACTAATAGAAACAATTTATGATTGTATAGAAGTACTTCCAACAGACCCAACTGAAGAACCAACTCACAAACCAACTAAAGAAGAAGATACGTCTAGCATACACACCGAATGCAAAAAGTATATACGTATTACCAACAACAAAGTGCAAATAATCAATCGGCTTCTGTACCATCTTCTACTACTTCGCTGCAACCTTATAAAAACATGCGATTTCTGCTGCTAGTATTCAAGGCCTTAAAAATAAAATGTTAGGTGGTTCAACTTCTTCACAAGTTAGCGAATTTGATGTTTATGTTTTGCAGGGTGTTGTACCTTATGAATTAACTGTCAATGATGAAGGACATGAAGACTTGCTGAAATACTGGAGGCAGAATGAGAATACATTTTCAACACTAGCAAAGATGGCTCGAGATGTTTTGAACATTCAAGCGTCATCAACAACGTCTGAAAACACTTTTTCTGCTAGAAGATTTTAAATAGGAGAGCACAAATATTTATTGGCGGGAGACGCATTGGAGATTGCAGTTCTTTTCAGAGATTGGATTCGAGCGGAGCGTAGAAAATGCGGTCAACCAGAGATCAAAGAAGAAAAAGACAACAAATACAACGAAATCTTGTCCGAGGGAACATGAAGCGACATCGAACAATTTGACCGACAAATTCCAATTCCAACCGAAGATCCTCAAGACATTGTGAGGAAATTAAAAAAAGTATGGTTAGCTATGTAATTTTTTTTATTGCAATTTTACTATGTGATTTGCAACTTTTGAACAACACCACAAAGTTGCAATTTTGAAATTGTGTTACCAAAAAAATATATTTCTATTAAATAATATAAGAGACACAAAAACAGCCTTGAGATGTTTATATTATACTATCTTGTTCAATTATTGAAGTGTTTATATATATTATTTTTAAAAATTAAGTGGCAAAAAAAAACGTTCAAAACCCGATCCCGACCCGACCAATCTCGAACCATCCCCCCAAAACTCGGCGGGATGTGGGACGGGACGAGACCTCTTCCCGTCCCGCCAGGCCCGCCGGAACCCGAGTCTCAACCCTCCCCCGTCCCGCCGGAACCCGCCCCGGCCTGCCCCTCCCTGCCCCGTTGGACAGCCCTATTTCATACTAGTATATTAGGGACTAGTCTTTCCTTTAACAATTCAAGCTCCAAGTTATTTGTTTTGCTGAAATGCTAGGGTTATGGTTTAGATATCATATTTGGAAAATCATTCATATCTCGTGGGACTTTCATGCTCCTTATATCCCTTATCTTAATTAACCGTAATGGCTGGATTTTAATTTCTTCTTTTCTTTCACTTTCAACCGAAAGATCTTAAAATTTTGTATCTTAAATTGCTCAATTTAATCTCCGTTATGCTAAGCAAATGTACTCTCTATAATAACCATGTTTTCTGTGGAATCGATATCTTTCAAGTTATGTTATATCATAATGATTTCTATAATAACATTTCTCCATAGTAATAAAAAAAAGTAGCGGAACAAATGATGCGATTATTTAGAGGGTTGACTGTATAATGTTTTCTCGGCTATTAACGAAGCTCAAAATGGGCGACTCCATGTGTCAAAATACCTTAATGCATGACGGTAGAGTTTCTTAATTCGGATAGTACGGTCAGATTTGGTCCTTTTCCCTTTTAGCAATAATGGTGGTGTACGGACTGCTTGTTTGATTCTTGATTAATCCACTGGGCTACCTGCCACAACTCACATGCCCAGTTGCCAGGCAAACCTGCCACGAAGGTTTGGACTTACACTGAGGATTGTAGCAGGGATCTTGAATTTTTTTCTTTACACCTGAATAGCTTTGACATTCCCTTGTGGACTAAAATTTTGATTCTTTAAATATTGATTCAAGCTCCTTTTTTGCCCGCAAAACTCGAAGCTTTTATCATTCTCTCGTTCATATTCAAATTCTGTTGGTACTCTATTGTACTTTATAGAATAGTACGGGAAGTAATAACTATTACAAATGTTCGAAAGGATAAATAAATGATCAATCTTCAAAACTGCCGCATGTGTGTTGTGTCTTGAATCTTGATCACCTTGCAAAGCCAATGTTGAGAACTGCCGCAAGTTCGTTGTGTCTTGAATGTTGATATCCTGAAATCAAGAAACAACTAAATCTGGATGGTTACAACGTTGTGTGTTGAGTCGAGGATAGCCCTCTATCCTTAAGACAAGATTGTCCCGTATATATGCTTTTACGTTAGCGGGCAATAGTCTCCCAAGATAAAACAACACTTTAATCTCAACACTACAAAGCCAATAGGTTGAGCCTGCCGAATAAAACAAATATGAATCGACTTGCTGAAGATATGGAATAGGAAGGAAGGGTTTCTCAATACTCTTCTCTTTTGTCTCTGTGTATATAGTGTGTCTCTGTAGTGTATATCTTGTGTATATGTGTGGGGTTGCTCACTGATTTTCGTCACTGGTTTGCAGTGTTTCTGCTCACTGTTTTGTGTCATTTTTGTTCACTGTTTTTCAGTGATTTCCAGTGCTGTTTTGCAGTCTATATTGGTCACTGTTTTGTCTCTAAAACTGTCACGAATTGAGCCAAAAAATAGCTCAATATATAGCAAGTAGGAGGGCAGCCCAACAACCACAAACAAGGCTGTAATGGCCATTAAGTGAGGGTTGTTAATGGCATTAGAGAGGCTGATTTATGGGTGGTTTAAGGTCATGAATGTGGCTGCTCAATTGCCCAAGTAATGGGCTGTTAATGGAGAGTTAATCGGCCAAGTAATGGCTGGTTAATGCTCCAAAACGCAGTCCAACAGTTTTTTGCCTTCCGTCACCTTCCCAGAAACTCTTCCGTCACCTTCCCAGAAACTCTGGAGACCAAACTGTAAAATATTAAACTTCAGGGATCAAACTGTACATCTGACAAAGTTCTCTGATCCAAAAAGATAATATCAGAAAGTCCCCACAGCCCACAACCCACAACCCGTGACCCGTGACCCGATACCGAGATCGAGACCGGATCGGACGGACGCGCGGCGGCGGCGCACGTGTGGGCTTAGCCTTGAACCCAAGCACATCTATGTCCTCCCTCCTTTAAACACATGGGATACCCCTTGGGGTCCCAAACCCTTTACCAATTAGAGACTTATATAGAGAGCAGTTCTTCCTATTCCCACCGATGTGGTAGATTTGTCCCACACCACATTTCCATGCCTCAAACACCTTACTTCGTGGACCAATATCTCTTTCATTTCTCAACGAAATTTGACGATTCTTGGCCCTACGGTCATCTACTCACTTCGTAGATCATGCATGTGTGAAGAGACAAGGTCTCCAACATGCGGAACACTAGTGTTTAATTCATCAAAGATGGGCGGACGCATCTCTCCGCCAAAGGCAAATTTCCAACAAACTCCATACCAACCACTCTCTTGGAATGCCTTCATCTCTTGTACAATTACTCTCTGTTTCTCTTCATTCCTCTTTCTTTCCTTTTTTCCATTGTGTTTATCTTTTCGTTTCAGGTGGGGGACGGAGAAACAATTGAAAAGGTTTTATCTGTAAAATTTCCATTTATTCGCGATCTAGACATGGGTAGCAATCCATTCTAGAATCCTTCTCTTTACCTCTCGTGGGAAAAACATCCCACAAAAAAAAAGAATTGTATAGTATGAAATAACATGAACAGTTGTTATTTTTAAAGATATGAATCCTCTAATCAATTGTTCCTTTTTGACAGAAATCTATAAGAAATAAGAAATATTTCTAAGGCTCTCACTAGTCAAGATAGTATATGGTAGTAATGAGAAAGCTGGTCAAGTTTCTTTCATTCTCTGTTGATTCATTTTGCTTGTTGTAGTTCTTAATCATCTGTCTTTGTAATTGCAGCTGTAAGGAGAACGCAATACACATGGCAATGATTGATGAGCTGAAGAATGATGATATCCAATTGCGGTTGAATTCTTTTAGAATGTTATCTACTATAGCACATGCATTAGGCGATGAAAGAACCAAGAAGGAGTTGATCCCATTTTTGAGCGAAAACAATGACGACAATGATGAGGTGCTACTTTCCATGGCAGAAGAGTTGGGTGTTTTTATTCCTTATGTTGGAGGAGTGGAGCACGACTCTTCTCTTGAAAACCAGACATTCATCAGTGTCATGGTCAGGATGACTTCTATGGTACAAGCATCTCTTGTGAGCAAAAAGAGGTGCACAAGTCGGGAGAACATGGGAGCTAGTGTGTGCCAATCAGGCAACTTTTATCCCATCGAAGACCTCGGTATTTCGCACTTCCCTTGGTGTGACTCTGAAGTAAAAATCACGAGTTTTGAGGGCAATCTCCCATCACATTGGAGATGTTCTACGGGGAGGCCTTTGTGGCATCCTGTAGTGATTAGTAGCTTCATTGATGACTAGGGGGTTTCCTTTGGGTATCCAAGTTGTTTCCCCATATGGTATTGGGTCATCTTCTGGTAGGTGTGTCAGGGGGACATAGTCGTCCACCATTGTCTTGACCTCCTTAGAGAGGTTTTGGTGTTGGATTTTTCCTCGGGGGACTTTTCAATCAATTTTTCCATGAACTTTAAGATTTCACTGACCTCTTTCATTTTGGCATTTGTCAAGTTAGTCTTGTAGTCAACTTCCTTCATTTTGGCTCTTGCCAACTCAATCTTCGCATCTATCTTGTGATTCTTGGCCCTAAGCGACTCCTCGATCTCTTCGTCGCTAATCAGGGGAAGGACTGGTGATGTGGCACTTTGGCTGTCTGTAGTTTCCATTTGTAGCATATCAACCTTTAAGAGGAGGTGAATTTGGTCAGCCTTAGGTATTTTTTTTGTTTTTCTTTGGGGTTGGTGTTCAGAATGTGGGACCAATCAAGAGTTTTAGACGGAACATATGAGAACACATAAGCAACTTATATCACAGAAGCACATAGACAGTTATAATATTCATGTTCCTATACCTCATTACTCCAAGGATTTCTAATCATTTGAAGCATAAATGTGCCAAATGTTAATAAACCATTGCCCCATAATCATTTCATTAATAATAATATCATCCCAGTGGAGTTACAAAGCATAAATGGAAAGCTGTAAAAATCAGAAGAAGTCTCCTCTAGTGGCTGATGACGAGGCTCTGTTAGTCCGAGCACTCTTGGCCCTTCGAAGGGTTGACTGGATTCTGAGATGAGTAGATACCAGAAATGAACTAACCCATTGACCCTTCTCTGTGGGGGTCATCTATGCAGCATCATCCATAGCCTCCTTCATATGAGCATCTAAATCCTCGAGATACTCGTGAGTGAAGTCTACCTCCTCAATCAACCTGGCTATGATAGTATGATCATACTGCATCTTTTCTTGGTACCAGGCATCTCGATCATCCGTTTGTCTTTGAATGCGGCGGGATGTGATCTCGGCCTTTGAATCCCGATCCTGTTTGGTTTTGTAGAGGTTGGGCCCCGGTGTAAGGGTCCCTTGCAAATATTTTCTCAACTCGTCTACATAGTCTTCGTCATGACCCGAGCGAAGAGTATCATCTGCCAAAGTCTCTGGACCCCACTTGATTCAGCCATTCCACTCTCGGATGATATCTACAACTCCTTAGATCTTGTCTCCCTCGTAGTCAACCCCATATTTCTTACTTGAGGGATTACTTGTTCCTTTCCGAATTGTCTTAGGACCCTAAGAGGTGCGTATGGTCGAATTCCTTGGATCCCCATAAGTGGTAGGAAAGGGCATTTTTTGCCTCTCACAGATATGGTCTCGGACATGAAGTCAGAAAATCTCAATTGGATATTCTCCTATCGGAGCCTAGAAAAGATGAAAGCCAATCCCTCTTTGGATTGGGTCCCAAAATTTGGATAAGTGACTTTTAGGTCATCTTTTCTACGCTCGAGGTCGCGGTATGATAGAACCTCGGTTTTGTGGAGGTGCTTAATGATCCACCATTGAACTAAAAGGTTACAACCTTGGAAGTACCTATGTAAGTTTCGACATTGACCTAAGGTTTGGTAAATGTCAAACAAGATGAGTGGGACTAGGTCATAGTATTTGGTTCCACCGTTAGTGGTTATGCCATGAAAGATAGCATGGGTGACAATGATGACCCGAATATCTATGTCTTAGTAATGGTCTTTGGGAAACACTATGGTTCCTAGGAGACATATGGCGAAGGCTACAGATCGGGTAGCTTTCCAAGCGGCAAAGCAATGGAACTCTACAAAGTGCTCTACATAACCTTGGGTAGATCCAAATTGGGTATGGAGGTCCTTAAAAGCTATAGTCGGGCCGGATATCCAATCGGCGTCAGCTAAGGACAACATCTTAAGGATTTCACCGAGAGTCGGCTTATGGGGTACCAGAAGGTTGCGGTCGGGTTCTTTTTCTCCGCCTCATACATGTACCTACATTGTCTATGCAGTCTCGGATATCATCTAAGGTCGGCGTCATCTCAAAGTCACTGAACCTAAAGACCATTCTCTCATTATCCCAATACCTGGTAAGAACCCCTAAAAGGCTGGTATATCCTTTCCTGGTCATAAGAGAGGATAGGTGTCCTAGACAGTTCATTACTTCCTTTTGTTATGAGGCGCTTAGCCATGCCCACTAAATCTGTAGCATCTCAAGTGTCTCATTAACCATGTAGAATTTCAAGTTTGTAGGCATCTACAAAACAAAACACGGTTAGTTCTCCCCCCTAAGGAGCAATGGTGTATCACATAAGGAAAGTTAAATGCTTCCACATAGCAAGTACTTATATGCAGTGCCTTCGGGTCGGAGACCATTAGGACATGAGGGAGTTATCCTGTCAGGTCCAGGTAGGTCTGAGATACCTGAACCTGTCTAGGTCAGCATGCACTAGTTCAATAGGGATTTGACTTCGCTCTATCGTAGTTGTACTAGAGTGGTCTAGCAAATGACTTAGGGACCCGAGCGGACAACCCAAGGTGAACCATTGTCGACTGTTGGAATGACCGCATACCAACTCCATCTTCAACATGCTCCAAGAAAGATTTTTGGTTTTATACTGGAGGGTGATTGCGAAATCCGCATAATCACCTTTGTGCACTGATGCAACTGTGTGTGCGTGCCATTTGGCGGAGTTGATGATATGCATGAATAACATTTATAATTGAGGTATTTAAACACATCAATTTATATCATTTAAAAAACATGTTTGTATTGGAAACCTTATGGTTAGAACCTATGTTTATCCCCAGCGAAGTCGCCATCTGTTACGATTTACTTTTTTATATGGGTGACTACTAAGAATTTGGATGGTGCTCTAAGTTTGGATAATTGTTTGAGACTCACCACCTAATTTATAGGTAAATTAGAAAAAAATAGTGTGAAAGGGTTTATTCAAATTCATTGAAAAAATCCTATCTAAACCAGAGCCAAGGTAAGGATTCTGGTGATCCCCCGGGAAATGTGTTAGCACCCCGATATTAAGGATTCGTAGAATACGATTGACCTACGGGCTCTATAGAATGCTTCAAAATGATTTAAATTACTTTAGTGTTTAAAATACGTGAAGTAACTTGTCATTTTCATTTATTCAATGTGGGAACTCGTCCTTAAATTCTTATGTAAATGGTTTGTCTATGAAGTGTTGCGATATGGTACGAGATGTGTTATTCTGATTCAGACATGTGATCAAGTTCAGTTCTAGTGATTGTTTGAGGATTCAGTTGTGTAGGGCCGTGATTAGACTCGTTTATTGTGGGGGTTCGCTTGAGAATTAAGAGAGATGATACAGAGGATCTCATGATCTCCATATTTTTAGTGTTGGATTTCTCGAAAGTAGCAAAAGTGCAATTGTGGCTTAATAAGAGTGATTTATTCGATGATACGATTGGTTTGGGAAGAGTTTCAACATTGTCAAGATATTATGATGGTTTGCGTGGCACGTGTGTACCAATGACAGGTCTATGATTCATCAGTGGCAGGGTATTAGATATCAACATGCGAGGATGAGTATAAGTTCGGTAAGGATCATCATATTTGGCAAAAGTATAGTGACCACGTGTAATAAATAGGACCAGCTGAGAATAAGGACATGAATGATGACTTTATGGGAAACGTGTAGCGAAGTAAGATTTCTTAGGATATTTTGGTAAGAGTGCCTTTTTGTGTTAATGGGACGGAGGCGTAAAAAAGAGGATTTTGATAGATCAATTTCCTCTATTAGGAAGAGAAAAATCGGTATCTGACGTGGTTGACAAGATAAGGTTGCAATTGGTACGAGAGTAGATTTCGTCTTCGATCGTGAAAAGTTAAGTTGGACTTCGACGTGACTACATGGTAGTGGTTTGTGGGTTCTTTCAGGAGAGTGGTTATCAGTTCTAGACCAGAGAGTAATGCTACTTGTGACGAGTGGAGACTTAAGATGTTGGGCAGCTGTGGTCCTAGTCCTTCAGTAAATGGTATGTTCACCCGGTCTTCGTGTTTAGAAGAATGATAAGGATATCATGGGATCAAGAGCTAATTGATTTGAGAGTTATTGTGTGGTCATGCATGACATAATATACATAAAGTTCAGGTTTGAGTTGGTCTGCCGGGTATGCCGTGGGCCGATGGGAGCCAGTGGTTGATTAGTAAGAATGACTCTAATATTGGACAAGTGTGAGGTTCTAGTACACAGGTAGCTAGCGGATATTACATCTAATATTGGATTAGTGTTGAGAGCCTTGTACATGTTGTGTATGTTTCGGCTAGTTCTCGCTACTACTGGTGTACTATTTGGTTGAGTTGATCGAATGAAAGGGATAATCACGCAAATGGTTAGAGGTGCTATTGATCGATAATTGGGACGTTCGAAGTGGTAAATCAATGACGAGGTTTGAATTAATTCAAGTTGTAGAGAATATTTCCAAATTTGAGTTAAGGAAATTTGACCAAATGTGCCTTGGTGGAAACACGTGAGGATATTAGTGAGACTATGTATGTGATACGCTGGAATCAGAAAGTATTCAGCTTTAGAGTTGAGTGGGTTCGAGAAGTGGTTAGACGGTGACATTGATTGTGATTTGATTGAAATTGGGGAATTGAATAGTCAAGAAAAGTATAGTTGATCGAGAATAGGTAACAATAAGGTACATCTTCGGGATTACTTTGGTCATTATAGGTTGTGATGTTGTCTTGCGTATTTCAGACGAGGTGTGATTGTTGAGTATGCTTAAAGAATGGAGTCTACAGAAATGGACTAAGGAATATGACGAAGTTCAGTGGGGTTTCGTGATCAACGACTAGTGAAAAGTAATTTTCAGGTAACCGACATGTTAAGGCTTACGAAAGTGGCTTGTATGGTGCATTGTTGGGAAGTTTTGTAACACTCTTCAGTGGATGAGTTAGTGTAGTTTAAGAGAAAGAAATTGTGAATCCTATTATGTGAGGGCTAGTGCAATGATATGGGTGTTGTGAATTCCTTATTCTATCTTAGACTCCGATAATACTAGACTTCGAGAACGATCGTGATTCGCAGGAGGGCAAGGCGCAAGTGTGATTGTGCGACTTCCGCCCGGCTTTCCAGGTAGTTTATGGCTTACCTTTTGATTAGACTTCGGTTAGCGAAGCGTATCTGTAGTTAGATTCTGTTGGAGAAAGCATGTAAGCCTTTGGGTATGGAGTTGGGACGGAATACTTAGGTCAGTTACTATGACTAAGTATGATTTGATGCTTCTTATGGTTATCGGACTTATATGATATACCATGTGTATTGTGATGTAGTTGTATCTCACCTATCTTGACATGCTCATGTATAAAGAAGGAAATTGATGTGATACTGATATTATGAATGTCCTTGTGCGGGACGACTAGAAATTGATATAATATACCTGATATTATCATTGCATTGCATATACCCTCATTTCATAATATATTGATTGTGATCTTGTTATTGGCGTGACGGTGATAAATGAGAAAAATAGTATTTATGATTCATATGACATTACTATATCCTGTAGCCATCTCTATGCTTAGTGATACGGAGTGGCTAGTGGGGAGTTTGGGTGGAAGAGTCATTCTAGGTTGTGTGATACAGAATGACTGGTACATGTACGTCGCGGATCCCCCATGGATCATGACTGCTAGGACCATGATTTATACCGTCTGGAGCATGTATTTACAGATTGATCATGTGGCCACTGCATTGCATTGGACATGCATATTTATTCATCATTCATTCATATATTTTGATCCTGACTTGACTTGTTATACTTGGTTGGTTATTCTTAGACTGTGATATTACTTGTACTTGAATATGAACATGTCTATCTTTCAGTTTCTTTCTTACGCATATGTTAGCTAACTGTTGAAGACCTATGATATCTACCAGTAGATAATGTTTGTACTAATACTATCTTGCTGCATTTTTTGAGTGCAGAGTAGGAGACTGGTACCACTTCTTCTCCTCGTGGCTCATTTCGAGGGTATCTGCAGAGTCTGTTAGGGTGAGCATGATAAACGATCCGCTGCCCGGAGACTCTTTCCTACTATTGTCTTTATGTTATTTTCTGAGACAGTATTTCTATTTGACCCTTTGAATTATTCAGACTTATAGATTATGATAGTCGATTTTGTACGATTCAGACCATTATTCCTCGGGGTTGTATGATTTTGATATTTTCGCATCTTTTATATTATGATATGAGTTAGACTTTATGATAATCTGCTTGCTCAATTTAATTGTCGATTGAATTGTTATTTAATGGAAGGGTTTTTCTACTGAGGTGAAAAATGGTAGATGCCTTCATGACTTATTATTTAAGGAAGCAAGGACCATGGACTATATCAACAAGAAGAATTCAAGAAAGCAATCAATGAAGATCTTATATCAATTGCCAACGAAGTCGTTCGCAAGGAAAGAAGATATTGAAGTTCAATCAATGACTCATGCTCTTGTCTTATTCTTGGAAATTAGGATCCTCAATATTCTTATTTTCCACGGATCAAATCTCTTGAATTGTCTTCTCTGCTTGAAGATCGTAACGACTATAATTTGAAGACTATATATGGAGACCCGTGAGATGAATACAAATATACTTTCGTCTAAACTTCTCAAGCTCTCAACTCTACTTTTAACAAGCATTGTAATTCTGAGAGATTTATAGTGCAAATAAAAAAGTGAGGGAAGATATAATATTATTGGTGATGCATTGTATCAAAAGGTCAAGAGCATTTGAATGTAAACATAGGAGATACATTCAAACAACCATTGTACCAAACCTACTTTCAAAAAGAGTTGCAAAGAACAGTCTTGCAACTCAAGGGGACTGGATTAGGATCCACATTGAATCCGAACCAGTATAAAACATTTGGTGTTATTTATTTTCAGCAATTTACTTTCTGTACTTACTATGTTAACAACCGACTACTGATCCAAGACAATCGACTAGAAAAAAAATTATAATTCAACGCCCTCTTGCACTATCAAAGGGTATTTAAAACATTATATATGTTCACATAAAATAATATTTTCAATAATTTTTCGGTGAAGGGTATTCACTTGACCATCCTTGGGACACAGTATCTCCGCCATTGGGTTCTATTCAATGTATTGAATATTTAGACTATAGCGTTACTCCCTCTATCCCGATTTATGTGATATAGTTTGGCTCGACACAAAATTTAAGAAATAAATGAAGACTTTTGAATCTTATGGTCTAAAACAAGTCAAAGATATTTGTGTGGTTATAGATCATCTCGTTAAGCGTAAAATGTAAAAAGTTAAAGTTAAATTACTGCAAAATAAGAAAATGTATCGTTCTTTCTGGGATAGACTAAAAAAGAAAATGTATCACATAAATTAGGATAGAGAGTATTATTTATGATGTGGATCTTATATGGATTGTGCTTTTTCTTGAATGGTTTGATCGGTATTGGTTCCCCTAAGGGAGGGTAGTAGCTCATTAGATGCGGATCGCGATTAGTGAAAATGGATGGTGACGGTCCAAACACAACTTTAACTTCCAAATACGATTTTTCAACTTTAACTTCAAAAGTTTTTTTTTGTTTTGTTTTTTTATTTTTTTGTTGCAAGTTTCAACTAAATATATTTCCAAAGTTCAACTACATCTTTAAAAGGCCGCTGAAAAATGGTTATCCACTTGCCTATATTTTAATGAGCTGACAACGGTAGGTAGAGTAATTAAATTGCTGGTGCTTGAAAAATAAGATTTAGAAATACTTGGTTTTGTAATTTAGAAAGTGTGGATGATCACACTCACCTGTATAATCCATGGTCATCACAAAGTTGACCTAGTCCTCAATGTGAAAAGCAGCTTGCTAGATTCAGTACTAGCAGTAAGTAGACTTCATCAACGGAAACTTCTCAACAATCTACCGTATCATATGGGTCAACTACTAAAGACAATTGACAGTCTTTGAGGAAAAAATATCGTAAGTGCAAAGAAACTACCTTAACATCGAAAGGCCACAACCAACAGACTAATGGTGAAGTGAAGATCTCATCGCTACTAGTTGAATAAAAATATCCTCTTTAAAATTATGGTCTCCTATTTGTAGGTTCGATGGCAGATACAGTGGTGAACTTTCTGGTGGAGAACCTGTTGCAGCTATTAAGTGAAAATGTGAAGTTGATTGGAGGTGCAAAGGGAGAGTTGCAAAATCTACTTAAAGAAGTTCAACACCTAAAAGCCTTTTTAGACGATGCTGCAAAATACCACAGCGACAGCGAGCAGTGGAAAGTGTTGGTGGATGAGATTCAGAAAACGGTGCATAGATCTGAGGATGCAATTGATAAGTTCCTGGTTCAGGCAAAGGTGCACCAAGACAAAAGTAAAGTGGGAAAGTTGTTCGATTTGGGACATCTAGCTACTGTCAGGAATCTTGCAGCTGAGATCAAAGGCATCCATGAGCAAGTCAAGGAACTTCGTAATAACAATCAAGCTCTTCAGGCCCGCCCTATTCTTCAGCTGCCCAAAAAAGGTGCCCACGAGGTAGCCCAGGTATAGTCACACCTCTCTAAAACACTATGCTAAAGCTCCTTTAGGTGTCTCAAAATGAAAAAAAAAAACTATATACAGAAACATCTCTGTCGAAGTAAGAGTAAATACAAATCAAGAAATGAAATCTTGTCGAAAAGACTTGTAATGAGGTCTCAGGATCAAGTTCCAACACAAAACACTAGGTGATTTCTTCCTATGTATCCTAGCCTTGGTGGATAGAGTTATCTGGTACCGTTATTGGTGAGAGGTGACAAGCACACCGTGGAATTAATCAAGGTGCGCGCAAGCTGACCCGGACACCATGGTTATAAAAAAAAAACAATATACTTCAATTATGTTTTATTACTAGTATAATCTAGATTGTATCTTTTTAACATGGTATCATTACAACAGATTATTCATTCATTCTCTCCTTTAAATATTGACTCTGCTTACTACAAAACTCCACTTACACCACAGTACATGATCATGATAATGTAAGATAGACTCGATATAACAAGTATAGATTGTTATCACAGAATAAATAGCTAGTATGTTATACTCCTATGTTCCTGTAGATCAAATCATACTATACTGCAAAAAAAAATTATATCATATATAAGGGTATATAACTTAAATACTTTCCTAGTGAAGATTATCCAGTCTGTTTTCTGATGCAATCCATTTTATTATATTAAAAAGGGTCCTTCTTTGGAGGATGATGAAGTTGTGGGCTTTGATGAGGAGGCTAACAAAGTGATCAGCCGACTTGCTAAAGAATCAGAGGATCTAGATACTATCCCAGTGGTGGGTATGCCCGGACTTGGAAAAACCACACTGGCAAGAAAAATCTATAATGATCCTGAGCTTTCATACAAATTTTTCAGCATCCTTTGGATTTACGTTGGCCAATCTTACAAAATAAAGGATGTTTTTCTCAATATTCTCAAATTCTTCACAAAACGCATCGGAGATTATCAAGATGAGGATGTGGACGCATTAGCTAAGGTGATAAGTGGTTTTATCAAGAAAGGAGGTAGATGCCTCATTGTTTTAGACGATGTCTGGGTAGCAGAAGTCATTGATCACGTAAGAAAAGTTTTTCCGGAAAACCAAAAGGGGCATCGAATCATGATGACCACGCGTAACAGACTTTTAGCTACTTATGCAAATCCAGAACCTCATGATCTGAAATTTTTGACTCCACCAGAGAGTTTTGAATTATTGGTAAAGAGAGTTTTTGGCAAGGGAAGTTGTCCTGATGAGTTGGTACAGCTTGGAGGGAGCATTGCAGAAAAATGTTATGGAGTACCACTTGCAGTAGTAGTAATTGCAGGAGCATTAAGAGGTCGTCCCGAGAAAAACGATTGGGTAAGAGTTGACAAAAATGTGGTGCAACATCTTTATAAGGATAACGAACAGAGCTGCTTGAAATTTGTGGAGATGAGTTATGATCATTTGCCACAAGAAGTACAGACGTGCTTCTTGTATTGTGGTGTCTTTCCTCGAGGCTTTGATATCCCTTCTTGGAAATTAATTCGCTTGTGGATAGCGGAGGGGTTGATAAAGCCCCAGGAATCGTATACTCTAGAAGAGATAGCAGAGTTTTATTTGAACGATCTTGTCAACAGAAATTTAGTAATATTAATGAAAAAGAGGTCTGACGGTCAAATAAAAACTTGTCGTCTTCATGACATGTTGCATCAGTTCTGCAAAAAGGAGGCTAGTAACAAATGGCTTTTTCAAGAAGTATGTCTAACGCCTGATCAAGCTATTCCTTCTATGCAAGACCCAAATAAATGTCGTCGATTGTGCATTCAGCCCTCTAATCTGAATGACCTTCTCTCCAAAAAACCTTCTGTAGAACATGTTAGATCTTTTTATTGTTTTTCCTCAAAAGAAAAACTGTTTGCATTGTCCCCTAATGACATTAAAATCATCCACAAAGCATTTCCATTGATCAGGGTCTTGGACGTTGAATCCCTCAAATTTCTCTTTTCTAAGGATTTTAACCAGTTGTTTCATTTGAGATATATTGCTATCTCAGGTGACTTCATGGCCATTCCTCTGACCTTTGGTAAATTCTGGAATTTACAAACTCTGATAATTAATACAAGTACCTCGGCGCCCACCCTTGACGTAAAAGCAGACATATGGAACATGTTACAGCTGAGGCATTTGCATACCGATATACCAGCAAAATTGCATCCCCCTACTGCCACGACAGGTAAAGCTTCTTGTCTACAAACTCTTTCTATGGTCGCACCAGAAAGTTGTGAGAAAGATGTGCTTGCAAAAGCTTGTCATCTCAGAAAATTGGGCATTCGAGGGCAAATGGCGGCTTTTCTTGGTGCTTACAAGGGTGGAGTCAACAATCTTGAAGAGCTCAAGTGTTTAGAACATTTGAAATTGTTGAATGATGTTCTTTACATGAATAAAGCGCCTCACCTCCCTCAAACATTCTCCAAACTTGTACGTACAGTGAAGAAGTTAACTTTGACAAACACAAGGTTTGCTTGGAGTGAGGCGGATAAATTGGGGAAGTTGGAATCCCTTGAGGTCCTAAAGTTTAAAGAAAACGCATTTGCCGGTGTTTCCTGGAAGCCAAAGATAGGATTTAGCGCACTCCAGGTCTTGTGGATTGAAAGGTCAGAATTAGAATCTTGGGAAGCTTCGGATCTTAACTTCCCTATGCTTAGGCACCTTGTTCTTATCTCTTGTGATAAGCTCGACGCTGTGCCACTTGAGCTGGCTAATATACCTAACCTTCAAGAGATGAGGCTGGAGAACACAAGAAAAGCGGTACAATCCACAAAAGATATACTGGAAAGCAAGACATCTAAAAGCAAGAAATTCAAGCTAAGCATATTCCCTCCTGAAAATGAATCCAAGGCCGCACAGTGAAATTGAAAGGTCAGTTGAATTCATTTGTATTAAAATGATTAAATCTATATTATTGTCTTCACCAATTGACCTGCTGGGACACAATATTCGTGACTGCCCTGTAAGACTGTATGTTCTGTAATTATTTGATGCTTCCCTTACATAATGAATTGCAGTCTGCTCTTACGTGTACGAATGACAGGACCATGATTTGGAATAGAAAATAGCATTTGTTTATTTTTAACATAATTGACTTTTATGGTGCTATAATGTATGGATTCTTGTGAATGATTTATTAGTGGTTTCTTTGAAATCTATCTGCTACAATTTTCCTCTCTTTGTTTCCATTTTCATTTACTAATTTTCCTCCTCTCCTCTCCACTCCACAGGAGAGAATTCGAACATTGAGCTTTCTGGAATCCAGGAGTCAACAATTAGCTGGAGTACTGTGATTTTGACATAAGGCTAGGTCTGTTGCATTTCTAGTTCCCCTTCATGTGAATTTTTTTTTGTTCTTGGTTGTGAAACTGTTTGCATCTTTCCTATTCTTTTATGGTTGTATTTTCTTTGTTTCATTATTGTAGAAGTGTTGCTTTCATCTATCATTGATTTTGTAGAAAGACACGTTACTCCCAATAAACGTGCTGTTGCAAGTCTTATTAACTTGGTATCTTAGCTTTCAGATGAATTCTAGTTAATTATTTTTGAATAGGAAGGTTTCAAGCTCAAATTATGATAGGAAAATCAATAAGCTTTCTCAGGGAAAGTTATCTTTCTTAAGCAGTTAAGAGCTAAATTAATTATAGTACCAAAATCCATTATCGCTAATCCATATACATCAACGATTCATTCAGTTACTCCATCCGTCTCAATTTATGTAGCATAATTTCTTTTTGTCTGTCCAAAAAAAAATGTCATGTTTCCTTATACCCTTGTCGGTCCCATATTTTCTTTTTATTTTGTCCCAAAAGGAATGTCATTTTTGCTTATATCCTTGTTGGCTCACACATTTTCTTTTTAGACTGTCCCAAAAGAAAATGTGAAGTTTGTCTATGCCCAAGTGTCACTTGATTTTAAAGATTACCAGAAAAGTCAACAAAAATAGACATTATATTAAGAACATTTGGTAAACATAATAAAGTGTTCCGTGTTTTTTAAACTACATGCCCGATCAAATGGTGACACATAAATTGAGACGGAGGGAGTATAATAACAAGAAAATCCAAAATAATAACCAAAAAATGAAAATTAGAATAACTACCAAATAGAAAAGAAGAACAAAGAGCACTAGAGAAATCGATGCTAAGTTTAAACAAATTATCAGGATAGTAAAAACCCTTAATTACCTTCTAGTTAAATTCAATGATTAGTTTCATGATAATTTCATGGATAAAAGGGATTAAGGAAAAATGGGAACGTACATCTCAATATTTCTGTTGCATCTCTCTAAAAGCCCAAATCTTAGAACGTCACAGTAGAGTTAACTCGCCTTTTATAGTAAGAATGTTCTTACCGGATTGAGTTACATTGATACTCTCTTGTTGTGATTTTGGTCTAATTGTCTTATCGGTGAGAAGGGTCTATGGGTTTGTTGTAGCCATTCTATTGATGAAGGCCTGATTGTGAAGAACCTATGATCTTGGCCTAGCAATTACTATATTGTACCGTGTTGCTACTGTTGGATTGAATAGAGCTCAAGAACAAAGAAATAGCAAGGAAAAATATTCAGATAAATTGCAAATACATGAAAAGTGGTCCTATATAGTATATACTACTAAGACGCGTACAACAAAGACCCTAACAAACTTGTACCAACTAGTCTATGTGGCCAACACTGAGGGACTTAATTGAAAATAACATAAACATAGGGATAATTAATTAAACTCGAACTTCAGCAGCTAACTTGGACCCATTCACTCAAATGCTGATTTGGGCCAGCCCAACTCCGCTATTCTCCTCAGTTAACTTGAGAAGGCCCAAATGTCGCGATTAAAATCATGACAATTCCGCCCTTCTTCGACAAGATCCTTGTACTCTAGGATCAAATGCAGGAAATTAGGAGCGGAGGAAAGAATAATCTTCCCATGTAGCTTCGTTGTCCACAGAGAGATTAGCCCACTGCACAAGCACTTGTGTTACTGCTTTATTTCCCCTTTTTATTATCTTCCTTTCCAAATTCGTCACTGGTTGCACCAACACCTGACCATCGTTGCCACAGTTTGGATCCATGGAAGCCACTGCCTGATCTCCGACTTTCTTCTTCAACTGCGACACGTGAAAGACGGGGTGAATTTTGGATCCTTGGGGAAGCTTCAACTCATATGCGACCGGACCAATTCTTCACAATACCTCGTACGGGCCAAAGAATTTGGCAGATAACTTCAAATTTCTGTGAACTGCCACCGAAATTTGCTGTAGTGTTGTAATTTGAGGTACACCATGTCCCCAATCTTGAATTCCCTTTCACTTCTCTTTGAATTTGCAAATTGCTTCATACGATTCTAAGCCCTAGTTTGGTTATCTTTCAGTATCCTATTGATTAGCTGTCTCTCCCTCAATTCTTGATCTACAGCTTCCAGTTTTGATTAAGATATGACCTTAAATGATGGCTGTGGAGGATCGTAGTCGTACAGTTCCTTGAAAGGAGTCATTCCAATGGCAGATTGGAATGTACCAGAACTCAACCATTGGAATTCGCTTGCTCCAATTCTTGGGTTGATGGCCAGTCATGCACCATAAATAGAATTCAATACACTGATTAAGTCTTTCTGATTTCCTGTCTGTCCGTGGATGGTAGGCCATACTTAATTTTTGCTCAATTTGTAACCCTTTAAACATTTCCCTCTAGAATAGGCTCATAAAAATGGGGTCTCTATCTGAAAGTACAAAGCTTGGTACCCCATGTAGCTTGCAAATATTGTCAACAAAGAGCCTAGCCACTTGAGTTTCATTATAGGGACGTGTCAAAGTAAATAGATGAGCATATTTAGCGTACTTGTCGATGACAACTAGGATAGTATCCCTTCCATGAGACCATGTCAGTCCCTTGATGAAATCCATGGTCAAATGAGCCCAAGCTTTGAAAGGAATAGAGAGTGGTTGAAGCAATCCCGGATATGGAACATGTTCTCCTTTGTTCCTTTGGCAAGTATCACAAGCTTTGACCCAATCCTTGACTTTTTTGAGTAAGTTAGGCCAGTAGAAAACAACCTTCAACCTCTGTTGTGTTCCTAGGATATCCGAGTGTCTACCCCATAGAGTGGAGTGCATCTACTCAATCAATTTCTCCCATAGCTGATTGTTGTAACCCACTTAAACCTTTCCATTGACTCTTACAATTCCTTCAGATAGATTGGTGTCCGGAAGGCTTATGATCAATTGTCAATTGAATGATCACCTTTTGAATTTTTGCATCTCCATCATAGTTGTCCAAGATGTCCTGCACCCAATTGGGCAACGCAAAAGTTATTCCCAAGCTTTCATCTTTGGGTTTGCTCTTTTCCTCTTCATTTTCAAACCACCTTGAGAGAGCATCTGCTACTACATTCTCACTTCCCTTCCTGAACTGAATTTCATAACTCAATCCCATCAACTTTTGATGCCTTTATGCTACAAAGTTGTTGTGATTGTCTGATCCCTTAAGAAATTCAAGCTGAAGTGGCCAGTCTTAATGATGAAATGATTAGGTTGAAGGTAATGTCTCCACTTCTCAACTGCTAACAATAAAGCAATTAGTTCATTCTCATACGTAGAAGGTCCCAAGTGTTTAGGGCACAATGCTTGGCTTAGAAAAGCTATGGCCTTATGATCCTACATTAGTACAACCCCTACCCCTGTCCCACTTGCATCCATTTCTACTACAAAAAGAATGGTGAAATCTGGAAGTGCTAGAACAGGGGCTGTCACCATAGTCTGTTTCAAATTTTCAAATGCTCATGTAGCTTCACTCCATTGGAATCCTCTTTATTTAGAAAATTAGTGAGTGGCTTGCTAATGATTGCAAAATGCTTGATGAATCTTCGATAATAACCTGTTAGACCCAAAAATCCATGCAACCCTTTGATGATGTTTGTTGGGTAAGGCCAACTGAGCATTGCCTCGACCTTACCTGGGTCGGTACTTTCTCCTTGTTGAGATATTATATGGCCTAAGTACTCCACTTGCCTCTGGGCAAAACTACATTTAGATAGCTTTGTGAATAACTTATTAGTTTGAAACACTTCAAACATAGTCTTAAGATGTTAAATATGCTCCTCTAGACTCCCACTATAAATTAAAATGTCATTGAAGAAGACAAGTACAAACTTCTGCATGTATGGGCAAAAAATTTGATGCATTAGGGTCTGGAAGGTAGCCGGGGCAATTGTTAGCCCAAAAAGGCATGATCATGAACTCCCAAAGTCCATGGTGAGTTTTGAATGCCATCATGAACTCATCACCTTGACGTATTCTTATTTGATGATAGCCCGACCTCAAATCTAGTTTAGAATAGAACTTTACACCATATAATTCGTCTAAAAGGTCTTCAATGTATTGGGTACTTATTCTTAATTGTTGTAACACCTCGTACCTTCGGGCTAAGGTTTGACCCGTATGATGGGAACATATTGGAACCAATATGAGAAGTGTAAGGAGTGTTTTGAAAACTAATCAAGGTAGAAGAAAAGTCTTCGGGCAAATATAGTCAGAAGCTACCCTACGAAGCATGTTTTCAAGTGAGTTTTCATGACGCCTCGATTCAAGTGAGTAGAAAACCATTGTAACTTGTGAATTTGGGAACATGAACAACATGAAAGTTGTAGCCCTTTCAAATACATTTTCAACCATATATGGTGTAGTCCGAATGGAGCTATATACAAAACGTTATGGTCGTTTTATGAACATGTGATTCAGGTTGCAATGCAACCTGCGAAACACAGATCGCACACCAAAAACTGAATGTTACCGGCGTGATATGCGATGGATCTGCGGTTCACAGGTCACGTCGCAGGTCACGCGCGGCTATAAAAGTGCAGATCATGAAATTTTCAAAAATTATTCATTCCACTTCATTTTTGGCCGATTTTTCGAGGAGAAAAGACCCTAGAACTTTCCCAAACCTCCTAAGGTGAGTTATTCCTCGAATCCCAAGTATTATTCCATCATATTAGCAAGGATTAACACCCATATATGGATTATTAACAAGATTCTACTCTACAGTCTTAGTGTTTTTCAAGAAAACCTTTCTCAAGGATTCAAGTTCAGATTTTTGGGATTCTTCTTCAAAGTTTGAATTCTTCTTTAGGTGTTGAGGAGCAATTAAGGTATGTAGAGTTTTTATCTACATGTAGAAACATCATTGTTCTTCTCCACGCCACGTTTATCCATGAAACACAAAATACCACAAGCTTAAGATTTTATTCTAATTTCATGATAACCTTAACTACATGTATTATTATATGTCATGTTTATATATTACCAATTCGTTAAATGTATTCATGTATATCATTACGATTGTCATGAACATATCCGTAATTCATGTATATTCGTGATTATCTTTTCCATGAGCGCTCAGATATTAGCTAGGAACTCAGATTGTTCCACTCTAGGGATTTTTACATGTTTTCATGTCAGAGAAATTATATACATATATTTACTCATATTTTCATGAAAAACTATTTTCAAATCATATTTATGAAATTTATGAGCTTTCATAAACTATATTATGAGTCATGTTTTGAAAACCATGGGCGCATATGCCACTTATATTCATGTTAATATTTTTGGGAGTAGCATAGGTTTACCGAGAAGGTTCATATAACCTGAAACTAGATTAGGACGATAGCTTCAGACTATTGATGAGATCCATTCATGTCATTTTCATGTCCCATACCCCGGCAAGGTATGGGATTTCTGTACTGGTCAGGCCAGGTACCAGACTCCACGTACTTACATGGTGATTTCATGTTGTCGGTTATACTAAGGCTCTCCCACTTAAAAATATTTTACTCGTGTTACAGCTTGATCATTCAGATCATGATCATGTCCAGGTTTCAGTTCATGTTAAAGTTCACAATATTCAGTTACAGTTTACAATTTATAGCTTCAGTTACAGTTTACAATTTATAGCTTCAGTTACAGTCTACATTAAAGTTTTAATTTCGTATTACTTCATGTATCCATGTTATTAATTTGAGATGTCCATTCGCCAAGCACCCCACTTACTCTTCTTTTACTTAGCTTCTTTACATACGAGTACAATTCAAATGTATTTACGTCTCTTTTGCTCGAAGCCTGCACTTCACGGTGTAGGTACAGAGTTTCAGGACGACGAATTTGCTCGCTAGGTTTCTCATCGTATCAGCTATTGGTGAGCCCCATTTCATTCGGGGTGTTATCTTTAGTTTATATTTATGTCATGTCATGCAGTAAAGGTATGTCAGGGGCCTTGTCCCGGTACAGTGAGTTTCTAGACTCATGTTCAGAGGTTTCATAGACTAGTCTAGCATGTCATCAATTATTCAAACTTATTACATTTTCAAATTTATTTCCGCAATTATATTTTCATACTAGAATTATAGTATTCTGTTTTACATGTTTTAAATTAGTATTTCATTATTTTGATGCCCATGTTGATTCAGCAAGCTATGTGGTTCACTCGATCACATGCAGTCAGGCACCAAGTGTCATGTTACGCCCATGCTATGGTTCAGGGCATGACAAAACTTGGTATCAGAGCTTATGTTCAAGTGTCTTAGGGAGTCTATGAAATCGTGTCTAGTAGAGTCCTATTTATGGGTGTGAAGTGCCCCACACTTATAACTGGGAGGCTACAGGATATTTAGGAATAGTTACCATTCTTTCAACCCACATGTATTTGATGTGATCAAGGACGTTGTAAGCACAAACATGTATTTGAAATAATTCAACCCACGATGAGTATTGTCCATCCTCTTGATCAAGAACTAGAGGGATACAATTTTTTATATTCGTTACAACAAAGACCGAATGAAAGGTGTTAGTAGGGGGAGAAGGATGTGTGACGTCGTGGGTGGAGGAGGAGGAAGCGGTGGCTGCCGGAAACAATGAAAGAGAGGTGGGTGGTGGCGGAATATTTTTAGGGTTTGGGGGTTGATGTCGGAAAATAAGAAAAGAGATGGGGGGTGGCGGCCGAGTATAATTTTAGGGCGGGGAGGGTTTGACTTCTGATATAATGTAGAATAGTGTAATTCTCCTTGGTTGGAGGCTTCTAATTTATGCAATATATATATATATATATATATATATATAGGTGTTTACAATTACAAACCTAATTGTATAAGAATTTTTACTTTACCTAATTACAATAGAATAACAATTATAGAATATATGGAGAATATTTATTTATTCTCTATCACTTACAATCAGGTATCTGACTCGCGATTGCAACGCACCAGACACCAGAAAAATTTCTACAACAACTAAAATGTTTCAACTATTCTGATACAACCTTGAGCCCCTTGTTTCTCAACCCGAACCATCTCGACAAGTCCAAATAAATAATACCAGCATAACCAAATCTTAAAACATGAATTAGAGCACATATACTAAAACTGAAGGGTCGGGTTATTAAATGAACATGCATTTCATTTGGGAAAAAAATTGATTTTTTTTGCAAGTGAAACAAAAAATCATTAAAACCCAGAACCTCCCAATTTGAACTCAGAACCTCCCAATTTGAAAACACTATAGTTAACTAAGGGTGGCCAGTGGGCCGGGACGTCCCGACCCCGACCCGACCCCGTCCCGACTTCGCCCCGGTCCCGCCCCGACTCCGCTAAAAAAAAATGTTGGCGGGCCTCGAACTCGGGACGGGACAATGTCTCATCCCGCGAGACCCGAGCCCGCCCCAGGCCCGCCCGACCCGACCCCGTCCTGAGCCCGACCCCGACCCCGCCCTTTGTTCCCCCTTTGCAAATATGGTCGTTGCACCAACGGCCATTTTAGGCCTCCCCCCTCCCCCTACCCCTTAATATTTATTTTTAACCCATAAGTTATTATATTTACACTTTAACCCAATTTTTCAACTATAAATAACTCATTTTCTCTTCATCTTTCTCACGAATCTTTCTACAATCTCTCTAATCTCTCAATATATCTCTCTACAAGTCTACATTGTTTACTAAATATTCAATTTTATTTATTCATTTGGGAATTGGGAGTGAAGTTGGCAACTAGCTTGAGGATCTTCCATCGAGCAAAGTTTCAATTTTCAACCTCTCGATTACACGTCGACGTTACGTCGGCGTTTGGTACATTCGTTCCTTCATTAAATTATTATTGTCTGTTTATTTTATTTAGCGCACTTAATTTTATTGTCTTTAATTATTTATTATCATAATTAAAATGGAAGGATTAAAAGGTATGTTTAAGGCTAAGGGTAAGGGTGCTTCTTCTAGTAGGGGCAACCAGAGCAAGGGTACTTCTTATAATCATCTTATTCCAACACAATATGATTTTGTTGATACTCAACATTTTCCTACAATACCATTAGATTTAGACCATGAGCTATTTTCTGGAACTCAAGAAGACTTTAATTTAGACGATGATCTACATGATACACCCAGTAATGTTGATGACAACACACCCACTAGTGCACCTTCAACTGAAATACCTCCTATTCCCCCTAGTATGAGACGAGGTCCAGCAAAACGACCATTAAAATCAGATGCATGGACATTTTTTGATAGAGACGTAGAGAATCAAGTAGCTATATGTAAAATTTGTAAAAATGTTTTAAAATTTAAAACTGGAAAAGGTCACGGGGGGTTTAATTAGACACGTAGTAAGTGCTCATCCAGCTAGGTATGCCCAATACCAGGCTTCAAAATCGGTGCATAAGCGCCCGCTCCATCGGGACAAGGTTCACATCACGATCTTTGTCCAGGACCAAATCTGGTCAAATTAACCCTATGACGGGGGGGGGGGGGATTGTAGGCTCTAAATACAATAAACATAGAGATAGGGAAGCAATATCAAAATTAGTTGCTGTGGAGGGTTTGCCTTTTTCATTTCCTTCATCTCCCGATTTTATTCATTACATTAGAGATATATATAATCCTGCTTTTAACGATTTTCCTAGATCAACTATTAAGAGAGATGTATTTAAATTCGCGCATGAATATCAACAATATTTACGTTTTTCATTATATCATTTTAATGGCAAAGTATCTATCACGTCTGATATAGGTCGTAGTACTAACGGCCATGATTATTTAACTGTAACTCAATTATATTACATTAGATAACGCTTCTTCTAACAATTACGCAATTACAATTTTAAAAAATAGTTTAACTCCATCTTTTCCAGATCATTTTCATATAAAATGCGCGTGCCATATATATAACTTAATTGTAAAGGATGGTCTATCACTTTTTGAAGACATTCTTAGTAAAATACAATTTGCTATAAACTTTATTTTTAAAAGTAATAAAGTACAACGTAGAAAAGAATATAAAAAAACTTGTCACGATTGTGGACTACCTTATAGAAGAATTCCACAAGAAGTATCCACTAGGTGGAATTCTTTATACGAGCAACTACTTGTTGCTTATGACTATAGAATACCTATAACTTTATTTTTTAACTCTCATAATAAAAATTCAGCTGATATGATTTTAGATAGTGATTGGGTAAAATTTTTTGAACTTATTGTATTTTTAGAGAATTTTTTTCAAGCAACAAAAGAATTTTCCGGTATATATTATCCTACTATTTCAACTATGTTGTTTTATATAATTCTAATATTTTTATTACTTAGTGTTTATATGGAAAAATCAGCTTATAAGGCAGCTATTAAAAAAATGTTTGTCAAAATAAAAAAATATTTTATTCATATTCTCACTATTTATATTATTGGTTCTGTATTAAATCCTACTATTAAAATAGACGGTATTAAATCACTAATTGAAACTATTTACGATTATATAGAAGTACTACCACCTCCAAGTCTCAAAAATTTAAATCACCCACCACCTATTGAACAAAGTCAAACTAAAGAAGAAGTGTTGTCTAGCGTATAACACCAATGCAAAAAAATATATAGATTTTATCAACAAGAAAATGCTAGTAACTTACCGGCTTACATACCATCTTCTTCATCTTCAACACAACCTCACAAAAACATCTTTGTTTCGGCTAGTATTGAAAGCCTCGGAAATAGAATGTCTTGGCATACCTCTACTACTAACCAAATTAGCGAGTTGGATATTTTTATTTTGCGAGGGTTCTGCTAGTATCAAGAAGTTATCAATGAAGATGGACATGAAGACTTCTTTGAAATCTTTGGAGGGAATGAGAAGACCTTTCCGACACTTTCATTGATGGCCCGAGATGTTTTGAACATTCAAGCGTCATCAACTGCGTCTTAAAGCGCTTTTTCTGCCGGCAGATATCAAATAGGAGACCACAGACACTCATTAGCCGGAGACAGCTTGGAAATTGCAGTATTATTCAAAGATTGGATACGAGCGGAGCGGAGAAGGTGCAGTCAACCGGAGATCAACGAAGAAGATGAAAACTACAATGAAATCTTAACCGAAAGTAGTGGAAGCGACGTGGATCAATTTGACCAACAAATACCAATTCCAACCGAAGAACCACAGGAAATCATCAAGCAATTAGAACATGTTTTTTTGAGAATGTAATTTTTTTAATTGCAATTTTATTATGTAATTTGCAATTTTTGGACAACACCACAAAGTTGCAATTTAGATTTTAGACAATTGTATTTGTAATTTTGTATTACAAAAAAATCATGTCTATTAAATAATATAAGAGGCACAAAAACAGCATTGAGATGTTTTTATTACACTGTCTTGTTTTGTTTATTGAGTTTTTTTTATACATATGTTATTTTAAAAAAAAAAAAAAAAAAAACCCGTCGGACCCCGCCCCGAGCCCGACCCGGACTTGACCCCGCCCCGCCCCTCCCCGACTGGAGCAAGTCCCGCCAAGCCCGACCCCGCCAGACCCGAGCCCGGCCCACTGGCCAGCCCTATAGTTAACTAGAGCTCACAACGATTCCAAGTGGGAAATAAAGCAAACACTTTATTAGTTGGGAATAACAGTCTTTCAACATAACAATAACACATGAAAGCAACACTTCCACAAAAATGAAACAAAGCAAATACAACAAAAACAGAATAAAGGCGCAAACAATTATACAACTGAAAAAGAGAAACTCCGTATACATGAACCCAGGCTCCCAACAAGGTCAATGTCCCGATTCTCTCCTGCAGAAAGGAGGAAAATTAATTTTTTTAAAAAACAGAGAAACAAAGTGAGGTTACAAAAGAAACCACTAAATCATTAACAGTAATCTATCAAGGAATTCAATTTAGTTTGGAATAAAAGGAATACTATTTTCTACTCCCTCTGTCCCAATTTATGTGGCACAATTAGGATTTCGAGAGTCAAACAATTTAAAATTTTAATGGTGAATTTGGGCATAGAATCTTTAAGTTTTTGAAACAAAATTTACACATTTGGAAACTACGTAAATAGTTCTATAAGTCACAATAGTTGATAATTCAAAATATTAAAAAATATGAAAAAAATTACAGTTAAAGAAAGAGTTGTTTGAATCTCGAAATCTGAAAGGTGCACATAAATTGGGACGGATGGAGTAGTAAATGAGATAGATGCAATCGGAGATTATGTATGCTAGGTGGACAAGAATATGGTTGTGCAGACAAAAACATAATGAAGAGACTACCATAGAGATTTAATCATTTCAAGATAAATGAATTCGACTGACCTTGCAGCTTCACTGTGTGTCCTTGGAATCAGTTTCAGGAGGGAATATAGTGAGCTTAAATTTCGGTTTCTTGCTTTCTATTTCTTTTGCGGATTTGACTGCGCCTTTGCTTGTATTGTCTAGTCTCATCTCTTGAATGTTATGTATATCAGCCAACCCTAGTGGCACAGCCTTGAGTTTATCACAGGAGATAAGAACAAGGTGCCTAAGAATTGGGAAGTTAAGACTCGACGCCTCCCAAGATTCTAATTCCGACCTTTCAATCCACAAGACCTGAAGCGTGCTAAAACCTCCTGTCTCTGGCTCCCAAGACTCACCTACAAATGCATTTTCTTTCAACTTTAGGAGCTCCAGGGATTCCAACTGTGCCAATCTGTTCGCTTCGCTCCAAGAAAACCTTATGTTTGCCAAACTTAACTTCTTCACTGTACGTACGAGTCTGAAGAATGCTGCAGGAAGCTGAACTGTTTTATTCATGTAAAGAACGTCATTCAACAGTTTCAAATGTTCCAGGCACTTTAGCTCTTCAAGATTGCTGATTCACCCTTAGATTCAAGAAAAGCCACCATTTGCCCTCGAATGCTCAATGTTTTGATATGACAAGCCTTTGCTAGCACATCTCTCTTGCAGCTTTCTGGTGCAACCATAGAAAGAGTTTGTAGACAAGAAGTTCTACCATCGTTGTAGAAGGGGGTGGTAATTTTGCATGTATGTTGGTGTGGAGATGCCTTAACTGTAACATGTTACATATATCCGCTTTTACATCAAGGGTGGACTCTTGAGGTACTTGTACTGAGTATTAGAGTGTAAATTCCAAAATTTACCAAAGGCCGGAGGAAGGGCCTTGAAGTCACCTGAGATGGCAACATACCTCAGATGATATAACTGGTTAAATTCCCTGGAGAAAATAAGTTTGAGGGATTCAACGTCTAAGACCCTGATCAATGGAAAAGCTTTGTGGATGAGTTTGATGTCATTAGGTGACAACTCAATTTGTTTTTTGTCAGTAGAAAGATCTAACATGTTCTGCAAAAGGTTTATCCAGGAGTGTAAACGTGTAAATATAGGAAACAATATATTCCCTACCCATATGTCCCACACATGATTAAGAACCTCATATCTGTCCGCCAATTTACTCGTAATAATTCTGTCTCTGTGGATTTTGACCCTTTTGGTTTTACTGTGAAGGATCTTCATACGGGGACACCTCTTACGAGATGCAATAGCACGGGGGATCTCTATCCATTCACTTCCACCTCCGCTGCCAGATCTTGCTCTCCCGTCACTCTAGCAGTTGTTTCTTCTTCAACTTGGCATAATAGGCTCGGTCATCCAGGAGTCCCAGTTTTTAATTTTCTTAGAGGCAACAATTTCATTGCGTGTAATGGGAAACTTGCCCAAAATTGTGTTTCTTGCTCTTTAGGCAAACATATTCGTCTTCTGTTTAAATCATCTACTAGTGTTACATTTGCTCCTTTTGATATCATACATGTCGATTTATGGACATCTCCTATCTCTAGTTCTCTCGGTCATAAATACTATCTTGTGTTGCTTGATGATTTTTCACACTACGTTTGGTTATACCCTCTTAAATTTAAATCGGAAGTGTTTGTCAAATTTCTTGAGTTTCGCAAGTTCATTCAAAGACAATTTGGAAAAGGCATAAAATCATTTCAGTGCGATAATGGTCGTGAATTCAATAACTCTATGTTTCACCGCTTTTGTACCAATAATGACATGGTCTTTCGCTTCTCCTGCCCTCACACCTCACCACAAAACGGTAAAGCTGAAAGAATCATCCGCACCATTAACAATATGATTCGCACCCTATTGATTCATGCCTCCCTCCCTCCACCATTCTGGGTCTATGCTGCTAAAATGTCAGAATACACTCTAAATATTCTCCCTACTAGCCCTCTTCACAATATGACCCCTACCGAAATCCTCTACCATAGAATCCCCTCTTATGATCATCTACGGATTTTTGGTTGTCTGTGCTATCCCAACCTTAGCTCCACCGCCCCTCACAAGCTCGCTCTTAGGTCCACTCCATGTGTCTTTCTAGGATTTCCGCTGAACCATAGGGGCTATCTATGATATGACTTGTCGACTCGTCAGATCCACATCTCGTCACGTCACATTCGACGAGACCACATTCTCATTTTCGAATCTTCCAAAATTCCAAAAATAGGACTACTCATTTCTTGACGAGTCTGCCATCTCTCCCCTCATAATCGAACAACTCACATCCTGCATTCGTGCCGAGCCGCGACCTCGAGGAGCGCGCGGCCGATTTCCAGAGCAATCTTTTGAAACACCGTCGATAGCACCGCAGCCCTATGCTGAGGCGCCGCGGCGCCCAAACTTCAGAGAAGCCTGTCAACCTTCTAGCGCCGCGACTCTCGATCCAGGAGCCGCGGCGCCTCCGACGGCTTCGCCCCCACCTTCTCCTTATTCGACTTTACCCCCCGTCTCAGACACCACTCTGCCACCCACTGTCCCTACCCATCCAATGAAAACTCGTTCAAAGCATGGAATCTTCAAACCCAAAGTCCATTTCAACTTGTCTGCCCAAATCATCTCTCCACTTCCAAAGAACCCAAAATTGGCCAAACAAGACCCTAATTGGAATGCGGCTATGTATGAGGAATTCAATGCTTTAACTAAACAGCACACGTGGGATCTAGTACCTAGACCTGAGGGGGTGAATGTCATTCGTTGTATGTGGTTATTTCGTCACAAGTTCAGAGACAATGGGGATCTTGAGAGGTATAAGGCCCGTCTTGTGGTTAATGGCACAAATCAGCAGGAGGACATTGATTGTGGTGAGACCTTCAGCCCGGTTGTCAAATCGGCTACCATCCGCACAGTTTTGAGCATTGCCATGGGCAAACACTGGCTGATCCATCAGCTTGATGTGAAGAATGCATTCTTACATGGGGATCTGAGAGGCAGTCTACATGCATCGACCACCGTGGTTCACCCATCCAGCAGTTCCTCACTATGTGTGCCGTCTCCGTAAGTCACTATATGGCCTGAAGCAGGCCCCCCGTGCGTGGTATGATCGCTTTGCCAGGTATATCTTGCAGATTGGGTTTGTATGCAGCAAGAGTGATACATCACTTTTCATTTTTCATCAAGGTAGTAGCACTACTTACTTATTACTTTACGTGGATGATATTGTTCTTACTGCCTCCTCCGACAGATTGAAAAATGAGATTATTGTCTTGCTCAAGTCCGAATTTGCAATGACTGATTTGGGAAAACTAAGTTACTTTTTGGGGATATCAGTGACCAGGTCTGCCAATCATATGTTCTTGTGTCAGCGTAAGTATGCAGAAGACATTGTGTACAGGGCTAAGATGGCGAACTGCAAAGAGGTGCCTACTTCAGTTGATTCCAATTCTAAGCTCAGTGCTATGGATGGTGCTCCAGTCTCTGATCCTACTTTGTATAGGAACCTTGCAGGTGCACTTCAGTATCTCACATTCACCAGGCCAGACATAGCTTATGCTGTTCAACAGGTGTGCTTATTCATGCATGCCCACAATGAGTCTCATTTCACTGCTCTTAAGCGTATCATTCGATACATTAAGGGCACTCTTGATTATGGTTTGCACCTATACCCCTCTGCACAAGACAGGTTGTTTTCATATACGGATGCAGATTGGGCAGGGTGTCCGGACACGCGACGCTCCACCTCCGGCTTTTGTGTTTTCTTAGGGGATAATCTGATTTCTTGGTCTGCCAAGCGACAGGCTACCCTATCTCGCTCCAGTGCCGAGGCTGAGTATAGAGGCGTTGCAAATGTAGTAGCTGAGATTTGTTGGCTCAGAAATTTACTGTCTTTTGCGTCAGGCATCTATTGTGTATTGTGATAACATCTCTGCCATCTATCTTTCTCATAATCCGGTTCAACATCAGCGAACCAAGCATATTGAGATAGACCTACACTTCGTTCGTGAGAAAGTTGCGTTAGGCCATGTCAGAGTGTTACATGTTCCATCATCCTATCAGTATGCAGACATATTTACCAAAGGACTTCCCAGACAGTTATTTCTTGACTTCAGATCCAGTCTCAGCGTCCGGCCTCCTCCCGCTCTGACTGAGGGGGTGTGTAAACGTGTAAATATAGGAAACAATATATTCCCTACCCATAATTAGAATATTTTCATATATTGTGTAAATATAATTATGGTAAGACTAGGATTCCTCTTTTGTATAGGCTTAGGATTTCTATTGTATAAGAGATGAATATTGTGCTCTATATATATCTTGATATTAATGAAAGACTCCCCAAGGGAGATTAATATCATCTTACACGGAGAAACTTATCCAGAATAGAGGGTTGAATGCACAATCGACTACAAGTATCTGAGTCTTGTATAGAAAGAATAGCATAATCAGCTGTTGTACATATTTCATGAAAAAGCCATTTGTTAGCAGCCTCCTTCCTGCAAAACTCGTGCAACATGTCGTGAAGACGACATGTTTTTATTTGACCATCAGACTTCTTTTTCATCAATATCACTAAGTTTTTATTTGACCATCAGACTTCTTTACTGCATAAGTGACATAGAAAATATAATAAAAAAGCTAAATCCTTTAATTAACATTTTGTCATATCTTATTTGCAGTCTGCCAGCTGCAACACTTTTTTTCGTTTGAGCTCTAAACTTTTTACTCCTGGACACCAATTTCTAGGAATGAGTTCGAAGTACAAGGGTGAAAATACCAAAATTTGACTATAAAATCAGGTATAGGTTCTTCAAATTCAGTTATGCCACTCGTTAGTAGTTGAGCATATTTACGTAATCGTTGTGACTGAAAGTGCATGTTCATGCCACTTACCATTAACAACTCAAATAGCAAATTTTAAAATATCAAAAAATACAAAAATAATACCGGATTGGACAGGTCTCCAATTAAATGGTCCACGTCACTAACCGGTCCCACAAAATTAAAACCCAACCCAATTTAATTAACCCGCCCCTGAATTGAACCCAACCCACTTCCATTTTAACCCAAACCCACATTCGGTTTATAAGTCAAATTCTTGATTTTAATATGTCAGATTTGCCATGTGTTTGTGATTAGTGACATGAAAGAGTCAAATGTGTCACGTCAATGACATTTTTATGCCTAACAATTAACGAGTGACATGAATAAGTTATTTCTGATAGTTTAATGACATTATGTACTATCATACTCTCCTTTATAGTATGTATCAAATAGTATCCCTCTTCTCATTTTAAAAACTATTTAATGTTAGTATTTACCCTTGAAGACAAAACTTGTTGGAATCTAGCTGATATAAAAGTTCATTATTACTTTATAAAGAGAAAAAATTTAAAAGATATGTGAAACTCTTACCACGCTACATTTAATTTTGTGACTTTGTATAGGCATGATGACAAATGGCACTGTGGCATGTGGCAGTGCACCCTAATCCCCACCATGTGGGACTGGGACTGCCTTTATTGCACTATTAGTGTATAGAAGTTAACTCATTGTGTAAATATATGAATTCGGAATTTGAACTTGAAACATTACAATTCAAGAATAACTAAAATTCATATGAAAGTTTCCAAGTTGGAAATATAACACAACACTTTATTGGATTTGAATAGCATGTCTTTCTACAAAACAATGGTAGATAAAATTAACAGTGCAAATACAACCAAAACAAAACAGGAAAGAAGCAAACAGTTTTACAATTGAGAAAGAAAACTCTCCACCTGATTAGAAACTCGAAAAGCAACAACTCCATGGAGCACATTCATTTAACATATCTCCAAATCACACAGAGAACGACTGGACGGCAGAAAACATGAAATGCCGCGACATCATACACATGGCCCCAAATCAAATTCCGGATTATCTCCTGTAGAAAAGATGAAATTTAGGAAATGGGAAAAAGGGAAACAAAGAGAGAAAACCTGGTTATGCAAATATACTATAAAAAAGTAGGAATTAGCGACGGATAGTAATACAAATGAATTCGTCTGACCTTTCAACTTCACTGTGGGGCCTTGGATTCAGTTTCAGGAGGGAATACGCTGTACTTGAATTTCATGTTTAGAGATGTCTTGTGTTCTAGTATATCTTTTGCAGATTTGACAGCTTTGCTTGTGTTCTCCAGCTTCATCTCGTGAAGGTTTGGTATATCAGCCAACCCAAGTGGCACACCGTTGAGCTTATCACAGGAGACAAGAACAAGGTGCCTAAGGATGGGGAAGTGCAGATTCGAAGCCTCCCAAGTTTCTAATTCTGCCCTCTCAATCCACAATACCTGGAGGTGGCTAAAACCTCCTTCCTCCGGCTTCCAAGACTCACCCATGAATGCATTTTCTTTCAACTTTAGAACCTCAAGGGCTTCCAAATGCCCTAATCTATCTGCCTCACTCCATGCAAACCTTGTGTTTGCCAAAGTTAACTTCTTCACTGTACGTACAAGTCTGAAGAATGCTGCAGGGAGGTGAAGGGATTTATTCATGTAAAGAACATCATTCAACAGTTTCAAATGTTCCAGGCACTTCAGCTCTTCAAGATTGCTGATTCCACCCTTGGATTCAAGAAAAGCCGACATTGGCCCTCGAATACTCAATTTTTTTAGATTACACGCCTTGGCGAGCACATCTTTCTTGCAACTTTCTGGTGCAACCATAGAAAGAGTTTGTAGACAAGAAGCTCTACCTGTCGTGGTACTAGGGGACGGTAATTTTGCAGGTATGTTGGTGTGCAGGTGTCTCAGCTGTAACATGTTCCATATTTCTGCTTTTACATCAAGGGTGGGCTCTGAGGTACATGTATTAAGTATTAGAGTTTGTAAATTCCAAAATTTACCAAAGGTCGTAGGAAGGGCCTTAAAGTCACCGGAGATAGCAATATATCTCAAATGAAACAAATTGTTAAAATCCTTGGAGAAAAGATATTTGAGAGATTCAACATCCAAGACCCTGATAAGTGGAAATGCTTTGTGAATGAGTTTGATGTCATTAGGAGACAACTCAATTTCTTTTTGTTGTTTTGAAAAACAATAGAAAGATCTGACATGTTCGGCAAAAGGTTTTGTGGAGAGAAAGTCGTACAGAATAGGGGATTGGATACACAATCGACGACAAGTATCTGAGTCTTGTATACTAGGAATAGCATGATCAGCTGTTGTAAATATCTCCTGGAAAAGCCATTTGTTAGTAGCCTCCTTTCTGCAAAACTCGTGCAACATGTCATGAAGACGACATGTTTTTATTTGACCATCAGACTTCTTTTGCAACAATATCACTAAATTTCTATTGACAAGATCGTTCAAATGAAGCTCTGCAATCTCCTCAAGAGTGTATGTTTGTTGGGGCTTTATCAACCCTTCTGCTATCCACATGCGAATCAATTTCCAAGAAGGGATATCAAAGCCTCGAGGAAAGATACCACAATACAAGAAGCACGTCTGCACTTCTTGAGGCAAACGATCATAACTCATCTCTACAAATTTCAAGCAGTTCTCTTGGTTATTCTTATTATAAAGATGTTCCGCCACATTTCTCTCAACTCTTTCCCAGTCACTTGTTTTCGGACGACCTCTTAATGCTCCTGCAATTACCACCAGTGCAAGTGGGACTCCATCACAGCTTACTGCAATTTTTTCTCCAAGTTCTTTTAATTCAGCAGGACAATTTCCCAGCTTGCCAAAAACTCTCTTTACCAACAATTCAAAACTCTCTGTTTCAGTCAAGAATTTCAGATCATGAGGATCTGGATTGGCATAAGTAGCTAAATATCTGTCACGCGTGGTCATCATGATTCGATGCCCCTTTTGGTTTTCTGGGAAAACCTTTCTTACATGATCAATGACTTCTGCTACCCACACGTCGTCTAAAACAATGAGGCATCTACCTCCTTTATTCATATAACCACTTATTACTTTAGCTAATTTGTCCACATCCTCACCTTGATGTTCTTCGATGCGTTTTGTGAAGACTTTGAGAATATGAAGAAAAATGTCCTTTATATTGTAAGTTCGCCCGACAAAAATCCAAGTGACGCTGAAAAATTCAAATGAAAGCCGAGAATCATTGTAGATTTTTCTTGCCAGTGTTGTTTTTCCAAGTCCGGGCATACCCACTACTGGGACAATGTCTAGACATTCAGCCGGTCCTTCAACAAGTCGCTTGATAACTTTGTTAGCTTCCTCATCAAACCCGACCACTTCAGCATCCTCTAAAGAAGGTCCCTTTTAAGATAATAAAACGGATAGCATTAGAATACAGAGTGGATAATCTGTTGGGAGATTTTACTCTGTTGTACTTTATAATGCAGTACGGAAAGTATATTACTATTACAAGTATTCGAAAGGATAAACAAAAATTCAATAATTCAACTAGAAATCTGGAATTACAATTGTTGCACAAGAAAAACTGGAAACTGTTTTTGCTGAGTCGAGTGTGGCACTCTGTCCTTAAGACAATATTGCCCCGTATGTATCATTTATATGTCCTGGACAATTTGTCTCCCAAGATAAAACAGCAATGGAACACTTGAGCAAAGGAAACTCAAGTGCTACCGTGAAGAATATTGAGTAACAAAATGATGCTTGAAAGTTGTAGGAAGAAGAGTTTTCTGCTTGTGTAAGCTTCTGTATTTTCGTGTATATGTGAGTCTTAGTGTTAGTTCTCAACTATGGTGTAAGGGGGTGTTTATATAGGTGAGGGAGGGACTGAAAACTGCCTCCATAACAGCCAAATAATGGTCATTATGGAGGTAGTAAAGTCACCAACATAAATGGTGACAGACCAACGGATTGGCCATTTATAGGAGGAGTAATTCAACCAAAATAAATGGTTGAATTGAGTGCTTGGAATTTCTGCTTTGACTGTCCAAATTCTGATTTCTGGAAACTTCAGGGACCAAACTGTACATCTGAAACTTCTGGGATCAAACTGTACTTCTGGCAAAGTTTTTTGGCCCAAAAAGATAATATCAGAAGACCCACAGCCCACGACCCGTGACCCGTGACCCGTGACCCGAGAACTCAGAACCGGACGGGCGGGCGGCGGCGGCGCGCGTGTGGTCTTTCCTCGAACCGAAGCACATCTAGGTCCTCCCTCCTTTAAACACATGGGATACCCCTTGGGGTCCCAAACCCCAAACCAATTTCGAGTCTTATATACACAACAATTCTTTCTTCCTCTACCGATGAGGGAGAATTGAACACAATACCACACTTTTCCATGCTTCAAACACCTCACTTCGTGAACCAATATCTCTTTCATTTCTCAATGAAATTTGACGATTCTTGGCCCTACGGTTATCTACGTACTTAGTAGATCATGCATGTGTGAAGAACCGGATTCTCCAACATACGTAACACTAGTATTTAAGCCGTTAAAGTTGGTCGGTCGCAACTCCCGCCAAAGGCTAATTTCCAACATAATCTTCTTAATTTTTACAAGTATAACTAAAGGAATATGTTCCCCTGATTTTACTGATGAATGATTTACAATATATATAAGATTACAAGAATATTTACTTTAATACAAACTAGGTAACTAATTAACCTAATTACAAAAATATTATAATTCTACCTAAAATAAGAGATATACAATTAATGAAAGAATATTGAAAAATATTCTATTACACCCCCGCAGTCGAAGCGGGAGGTTCTCGAACACTAAGACTGGATCGAAAATCATCAAATAGTATGCGCGGAAATCCTTTGGTGAAGATGTTGGCAATCTGATATCTGGAAGGAACATAAAGGACACGAACTTGACCACGAACCATTTTTTCGCAAACGAAATGAATGTCCATCTCAATGTGTTTAGTGTGTTGATGTTGGACGGGATTGCCGAAAGTATATATCGCACTAATATTATAACAGTAGACCAGTGTTGCCTTTTAAATCAGGTAGTGAAGTTCAAGTAGAAGGTTACGAATCCAACAAGACTCAGAAACGACGTTGACAACACATCTGTATTCTGCTTCTACACTGGATCGGGATAGTGTAGGTTGCCTTTTGGAAGACCAAGACAATAGGTTATCTCCGAGGAAAATGCAATAACCAGACATGGAGCGTCGGGTGTCAGGAAATCCACCCCTGTCAGCATCAGAATAAGCAGTGAGGTGGCTGCGGAATCACCCTGAGGCAGGCTATTTCAGGCCACCGTCGGCAGAACTGGGTGGGCAGCTAGTCCCCGATTGACCGAGGTAGTGGCGGGTGCCGAGGTCTGGGACGACAGACAATGTAAATGGTGAATTAGAAGAGGGTTTAGGCCATCATCTAGGAATTTGTAGAAATGTCAAGGTGGCAAGTGTAGAGAGGCAAAGGAGAATTGAGACTAATCAAATAGGACATGACGTGAAATAATAATTTTATAGCTCGACAAGTCATAGCACT